>JAOVYX010021764.1:0-15375 GCA_035668315.1 Drosera spatulata
CATTTATACGTTCATGCATATTTTATCTCGCGAATATCTCAAATATGTTATTGGAAGCATACTAAACTCAGAGTGTCACATTTACTACTGTCATACCTTTTCTGGTATGACAGTCAAGACCTCCATATCAAACAAACTGAGACAAAGACACTGTGACATGGCATGTCCCCAGTTCAAGTCCCACGCATTGCTACACTCAGCAGTTCACTCGAGGCTTTGTTACACTTACCATCATATCAATCACACAGAGATGACAGACAACATATACCATCAATGTTATAATTGTGTCCTTGGTGAGGCTTATTCAATTTCAAAAGTAAGCTCTCTTTAACTTTAGCAAAAGGGACATCCGCGAAAGCGAGTCAGCCAAACCGGAGCCCAGGATCTTTTGCAGTGAAATACCCTCATACCAAAATGTTCTCTTAGAATCGATGAAAGAATGTCAGCACCAAATCACTGTGTAATACAAACGACAGATAGAATGCTCTTTGTGTTTTATATCACGGAGTTATGTCATCAATTATAGATTTACACTCCTTTCACACATTCACCCTCATTATACCAGCAAATAAAGCACAACATACACCATGTAACAACACTCCACAACATTAAGAATTTAGTACACAACGCGCGGCAGTTGCAGTCAGTATTTTACGTCAGTCACATTTAGTGACTACGTCCAAAGATTCCAGTGCATATTATTATACTCAGGGTATAATAATACGCATCACCACACACAATGATACCACAGTTCTTCACATGCACATGCTCAACCTCGTCCTTAAGTGAAAACGAGCAGAGTCTTCAAGTCCTATAATGTAATAGGATATGCGTATTAAGACACATCCTTGTGAATGATTATTCATGTTATGGAATTAAGCATATTTGTTCGTACTTGTTGAAAAATCGTCATATTAATATTATGAGGTGATGCTGAGTTTTGTACAAGCGTTTGATACTTATTTTGATTGTCCATGATGATGATTTTATATGTTGGATATCATTAGAGATGTTTGTGAACATTTGGAATTATTTCGGATCAAAACGGTTAATTTTTGGATTCTGTCCAACATGACACCTCGACACGTTTAAATCTATAACTTCTCGTATACAGCTCCAAAAATTATTTTGTAAAAATTCTACATAAACTAAACTCTACAATATTTCCATAGAATTGGGGTGTTCATCATGAAACCTTACCAATAATAGCATTTTATTCATTCAAATTTATATTTTCTTGTAGATCAGATAGTTTGACCTTACTTCAATAATAAGTTCATAAATCATTTTATACAACTCCAAATCTGGATTTTTAAACTATTATGGAAACCAGAATTCAAGGGTATTCCATTGATATAAGGATCATTTTCTGAATCTTTATGTGTAATTCCATATCAAGTTATAAAGTGATCCCTATAATTAATTTTTACAGATTAACATATCCGCATGTTTTAATTTATATCTTAAGATTCAGAACTCCAAATCATTATCTATCAACTTTATCAAAAACAAGACATATGAGAATTCAACATATATTAAAATCGAAATTTATCACAGGACCTACGATTTTCCGCAACGTTTCTAAACAAGATAATCACCTTCTCTTATTAATGATGTAGGATCCTCGTCGTCTTATAACCCTAACTTCTCCTCAAATCTCCTTCTTCTTTTCTCTTGCTTATCTCTTCTCTTGTATGACAAGGAGTGCTTTTATGTTTGTAAGAGAGTTTTTCAATGAGAACAGAGTTTGTATTTATAGAAAACTAAATCAATTAAAATAGTTTTAGTGGATAATTAGTGGATAATTAATTTAATTTAGGTGGAGTAGAAATTGACATAAAGGAAAATAAGTGCCAAAGTTAGGTTTAGGTCATTTTCGTATAAATACAGTATTTTCGTATTAAAATCATATTTTTTTCGTATTTGCGTATTAGGGTTGGATTTCATTCATATTTTGTATTCTTTTCTTATTATATCGTCAAAAAGGTCTTTTAATCCCGTAAAATAAATTATAACTTACGATAATTTACTATTCATATTAATTATCATGAAACTAAATTTTACGGAAGTTTTTGGGTCCTTATCATATTTTTGTCATGATTTTTTACAAACGAATTATAACCCCATTGTATAACTTAAGACGTTCCGTAATATACTATTTCGGTTATTATTTGAGAAAATAAATTATCTCTAATTTTTTGGATCTTTACATTTTTTCCTCCTTAAAAAGATTTTGTCCTCGAAACTAGAATTATGATAATCTAGTAACTACGATTAAATTTATGTGGTATTCCTGATGTATCATGATCATGGCTGCGCTCTGTCACGACCGTGATGCGCATAGAAAATCAAACAAAGCTTAGATCCATCTGTTATAATCATTAAAAGGGTTGTTAAGACCGTGACACCGTCCTTTCACACAGTCCAATAGCCTTTGACAATGTCATGACCATGACAAGGGTTCAATGACATTGCTAACCATTATCGTATCCAAAATACCCGGAACTTTAAGTCACACTGAAATTCTAATAACTCTTTATTGATATCACATAAGCTTCATCCTATCAGTTACGACTAAGTAGGATCAGTATTATAATTTCTTGGTAAAACACTGATGGAAAGAAAGCATAAAGCATTAAAAGATCGAATGTTCTGACATTGTAAAGAATAAAGCCGCAATGCAACCCACTACAACCAATGGCAGAGAACATGGAGGTACCACAAACAGTTTCCAATACAGGATCTTCTTTATAATCGGGTGCAGTGTGAGTTATGATGGTGATAACCTAAATCTGTCAATAGTTTATTGAGGTTTTACCTCCTATTTATAGTACTCAATATTTAGGAAGGATTAAAACAAAATCCAAAAAAATCTGAATTTTGAACTGCATGTGATTCATTTATCACGCGTGGGTGACTTTGCCTAATAAAGACAAAGGAGTTCTGGATTTGATAATCCAATTTTTACGCGTGATCTAAGATTCTGTTATCTCCTCACTGATTTGATCATTTATTGATCAAAGTTAAACTTAAACTCAATTTTGTTGCTCCTAGATAACCATCATAATTCAACTCTCAATCACTACAAAAATCTACATACGTTAGCGACGAAATTTTTCCGTCGCTAAAGGATAAAAATCCGTCGTAAATTGATTTAGTGACGAAAATATCCGTCGTCAAAAGTGTCATGGCAAAGCGCTTATTTTGTGACGGATCCGTCGTAAAGGAGATTACTTTAGCAACAGATTGACTTTTTCAGTCGTAATATAGTAATTTAAAAAATATAATTATTTTACATTTTTAAGCGACGAAATCAATCACAAAATAGAAAATTCAATTTTTTAGTTTTTATTTACATTTTAATTTATAATAAATTATCTAAAAAATAAATTCAAAATAAAAAGATGGAATTCCGTCGCAAAAATTTAATTAAAATTTTCATTTTTTTCACCTAAAGCGACAGAATTCTGTTACTAAATTTATTTATTTATTCTTTCTTCGAAATTAAATTATTAAATGCTTTTTTATTTCATATTTTTATGTATGTTGACGACGAAAATCTATCATAAAATATGAATTTTAATTTTTTACAAAATTGGATAAACTATAAACAATTAGATTACTAATTAATTTATTTAAATTTTTTATGTATGTTGTAACGGATTTCTGTGGTAGATTTTTTTTTTAAAAAAAAAAACATATTTAAATTACAAAAACCAACTAAAAAATAGATACCTGTTTAGAACCATTACAAATCATTCAAATCCAAACCCGAAATAATCTCAAATGCATCAAAAATAAAAATATTACAAACATTGTGAGTTGATACAGGCCATCAATGACGACCGGTTAAACTAGGATGACGCTGCTCCGGAGGGCATGAATCATCATCTGGACCTGGTGGAAATTGAGGAAGATTGCTCCCAGTCTCAGCTTGATAGGTGGAATCAAGGTTCTACCCATCTGTCTCATCAATAATGCAATTTGCGTCTGCATCCTGTCCATAATCTGCTGCTGGCTGAGAACCTGCTGCTGCTGTGACTAGTGCTCCTCTAATGAGACTCCAAATCTGCATGCAGACTGTGCCTGCCTCCTGGAGGTAACGGAGAGCTAGGTCTTCGTATAGTATTGGCTCACAGATGAGCCAATACCATAGACCCTCCCCTTCGACGTCCCAGCAATCTCAATATACACCTTGGACGTAGCTGTTGTAAGCTGCTGCTGGGAGGCCTCCGGATCCATGGAGGAATCGACTTGCGACTCAGGCATTTGATTGAATAGCTCTAAAAAGGAATCTTACAATTTTGCAGTTATTGTGTTTGATTATTGCAACTATATTTTACAATTCTAGAATATGTAGAAGAATATATTAAAAAGAATTATACCCGAAAGTGTGTAACCGTCTCATCAACCATGGGAATATCTGCTAGTGACTTCCCTGCTAATATCGCTTCCACCACGCTAAGAGTACCCGGCTTCTTATGGGTCTCCACGAATAGCTCAAACTGCATGGCTTTTCTCTTCAAACTCGCCTCCTGTGAAAAGAAAAATATTTCAATCATGATTTGTTGAAAATACAAATGATATGAAACAATTTAACCTAAAATTGACTTTTTATTATTCTCTTCACAACAGTGACGGTAGAGATACAACCCTGAGTGTGATTTGCCTTCCCTTGACGCCGATTCCTTGAGTTGATCCTGGTTTTCTCTAGAAGAGCATCATCTGTGTTATATCTCTCCACTAACCGAAATGCAACATTGACACTCATCCATGCGACATGCTCTTCCTCTTACCCATAACCCTGAAGCATCATTCGTTCCCTGTACACGGAATGACGTATCCGGATATGCAACTTCGCCTCCCAAGCTACACGAACTTGGGCATCCAAGGAGGAATCCCAAGTAAATAAAGTCTGCAAATTATGAAATGAAAAGTTAAAAAACAATATATAGATATAGAACGATAAGACATAGACAAAAAGTATTACAAATAAATTTAAATAAATGTCGAAAAATATCCAAACATACGATCTCGAACAGTAGGGGAGACCTCTCCAAAGTTCATCCATACATCCTCATAAAAAGCCTTGAAGGATTAAACCGTCCCTCAGAGTACATCACCATGATGAAACCTATAATTGCACAGTTATACGACAAAATTAGCTATGAACTTTAGAAATAGACGAAGAAAATAAAATTAATAAATATATGAAACCATAGAATCTAAAAAAAATTTACCAATGTGTGTCTGGATATTGAGGACTGTTAGGATCCAGGGTTGTCCCACAAGATCCACCGCGAGATGTACCAGTTCCACCGCGAGAGCGCTGTGCAGAAGTAAGTACATGTGGAGAAGGCTGTGATGGCCCTGCTGGCTCAGGTGCCTGATCATCCTCGCGCAGTCCGGCCATGATATCGAACGGTTCTGCCTCTGCTAGCATGGCTCGAGATGTCACGAGGATCAATAACTCGCTCGCTCAATACCTCCATCCTCCATGCTCCTATCAGCTAAGCGATAGTCACGAGGATCAATACCTCGCTCGCTACTCCTCCTTCCATGGGAACCTCCACGAGAGGCTGAGTGTCTACAAGAGACACCACGTCTGCCCCTAGATCCACTAGAGGAAGATATCTAAAATAGTAAAAATAATCAAGAAAGAACCAATAGAAGCAAGAAATAATACATCAATATCAATATCAACGTCAATAATGATTAATATTGTAGAGAATCAATTATCCGTATGAAAATTAACCGTCATTCCTCTTCCTTTTCATCCTCGACATCCTCATCATCCTGCTCTTCCTCCCCATCTTCTTCTTCCTCTTCTTCTATTTCCTCTAACTCTTCTTCTTCTTCTTCTTCTTCTTCTTCTTCTTCTTCTTCTTCTTCTTCTTCTTCTTCTTCTTCCTCCTCCTCCTCCTCCTCCTCTGTTTCTCCGTCTTCTTCGCTTTTTGCTTCCAGGTCATCATCTTCATCATCATCATTCGACTGATCTATCTCATCAATGCTTCAAGAATGGGAGGATTGATATTGAACTCCTCTTGAAAAGCATCCTCCACGACTTCGGGAGCATCAATTGTTGACCTTGATTTTGGTTTGAAGATTTCCCACCATTTAGATCGTCACGGTGCGTATCCTCGATAAGGAGCGTAGAACACTTGGATGACTTATGTGGCGAGGACAAAAGGATCAATTGCTGACCTTGATTTTGGATGCACTCTCAACCCCGAGACAGAATCAATCCATGCACACTTGAATAGAACTATCTCCAAACTCTTAAACCCTGGCGCTATATATTGAAGTTTCACGATGTCAATGAGGATGCCGTAATAGTCTATATCGACATCCCATTTTACGCACACTCCCTAATTAGCCATCGTTTTTCCTTTACCACGTCCGTATATGTCGAAGAGAAAATCATTCACAATATATTGTTTGAACTTTTTCACATAAACCATTGGCCCGGCTATAATTTCCTTGATGATCTCATTGTCGTGGAGCCACATCATATGGTTTTTCAACCAAACCAGCCAAATATGGTGACCCTCGATCCACGCTGCCTTGGTAGTGCTATCACAACCTTTTTTAACCATGTCCTCCTCGAATAACCTATTACACCCGGACCATCAATTATGAGAATCATGATTATATAAGTAAATTATATAAGAGAAATCTGCATATAAGTAAATTATATTGCATAATACCTCTCAAACGGTGTAACAAGGTTACAGTTGTTCAAGATGTATCTATGAGCTGCCTCACCATCTCGTTCATCAAGTGTGAACTTCTTATCTGCCCTTTTCTTTTTCTTTTTCTTTTGCCTTTTCTTTTTCTCACTTGAAACATATCCCCCGTTTCTGCGAAAGACATCTGGAAGGTCAGGAGCATCCTCCTCATCAACATCTCTTCTACCACAACGAGGAAGATCATTATCCTTGGAATCCACGGTTTCAGAAAAATACAACTTTGCAAAGTTGTTAGCTTCCTCTAAAACATAACCTTCGCATATAGAACCTTTCACGTGCTTCATTCCGAATCTTTTATTTTAGACGAAATAAAAACCTAAAAAATCAGGAGGAAGGTTGTACAGTGTGGGAATGACAGGTCAAGAAGAATACTCCTTTCGAGACTTCCCAAAACGTACAAACCCATCGGTGCAAAGTCCTAGACAAATATTGCATGACTCCATCGCAATAACAACAAATCAAGCCTTTATCCCATCAAGTGGGGTCGATTACATGAATACAACGACGCCATTCCAATCTGTCATGTATATCATCTTCCGTAAGATTATGATAGGCCATATCATACTTCAAGGTTTCTCTCATAGTCTTTGTAGGTCTCCCTCGTCCTCTCTTGACGTGTGCTAACTCCCAAACTTCACATCTCCTAACAGAAGCTATGACTGATCTGCATTTCACATGACCATACCATCTTAGTCGTGACTCCCTCATCTTATCTTCTAGTGGAACCACACCCACTTTCTATCCGATAACTTCATTTCGTATCCTATCTATTCTTTTATGTCCACACATCCACCTTAACATTTTCATCTCGTTTACACTCATCTTCTGTACATGTTGCCACTTAATTACCTAACATTCTGACCCATACAACATCGCTGGTCGAATAACTGTCTTGTAAAACTTTCCTTTTAATTTGGTAGGTATTTTAGGATCACATAACACTCCTGAAGCGCCCTTCCATTTCAGCCAGCCTGTTTTAATCCTATGATCAATATTTATATCAATTCCTCCATTCTTATGCAGCATCGAACCTAAATATTTGAAAGAATCTGTTTTAGGGAGACACTCTATTCCCAACAATACATTTGATTCAACCTAATCTAACTGCTCTTAAGCAACCACTGTAATGCAACTCTAATTTATTTAGCACAAGACATGCAAGGTTGATTCAGAGACATTACTGAATCTTGTAATCCTGGGGGAATGGAATAGAAGATATAACATATACTTGAGCTTGTATACAAATATTGACCTTGAACATTATAACTTATATTTTCTTTTACCACGAAGACAGTCCTTATTTACGGCTCAAGTTCAGATTACAATTCGTTCATCTACCTTAACAGCTCTCAATTTTATTCTAAAATATTATTTCAGAATACCCCAAGAAATTCTTGAACATGAGAAAACTTTCTCTTTGTTGCTGAAGTTTCCAGTCTTGTCAAACTAACTGTTAATATTTGTTGATATATTTTGTATTAAGAAGATGAAATCTTCAAGTTCCTTCCAAAAGATTTCCTGTCCTTTTGTCACAGTCCTCACCATTTAATCACTGCTCCATACTTTTCTATACAGCTCCTTGTATATCTCCAATAGCAAGTTATCATTGGAAATTTAATTTATTTCATGCATTACTTTACTTTTCAGGAGTAGTTAACGCAATATCGACCTATCTGGTATTTATCTGTACGCAAATTCCAGAGTTTGATATAAGACTTTTCTTTTCAATAGTCCAAAACTAAGATTTACAAACATATCAAATCTTCACCAGTATATGTCCTCAGGTTCTATTTTCATTTTGATTTTGTATGATGTTTATCATCCAAACGTATAATATCTTATAATATTTAGGATAGCTGGCTCAATGTTTAACGTAAGAGAAGTAACTAACTCAGCATTTGTTACTTTCAATTTGTTCTTCCATTCTCAATAACCCTTCATCTCAGCATAGATCAAAATAGGAAATCGTTGACTATGATCACTTTGTCATGCATTAGGCATAACAAAGCATTTCATTGCATAGAGAAGTTCTAAATAAGCGAGGCGACCCATATAATTCTCATTTTATCTCAACTTATAGGTGTATTGCCCAACTCAATTATTGAACATCAGGCAATCTTATGCCAATAACAAACTTTATGTTCAATATGTGCAATATGTCCCCATTCTCCATATCAAACTTTATGCGTTTATTAATAATTGGTAAATTTCACTATCAATGTTCAAATACATAACAATTATCCTACATATCTATTCATCCTCTTCAACCGAACACTTTATAGTTCGTTTCACAAAGTTATACTTCTCTAAGGCTAATAAAAATTAAATATTTTTTTCATGCTCTCCCTACTACCATAGTTCACATTGCTACATATTTTCCTCATATTTTATTTATAAAAGTATATTTATGTGTTACATCATGTTGAAAATATCTATGTCTAGCTATGCTATCATCTTTTCTCACTAAGCAGGTATTGCTACTCTCTTGACGGCAAAGAAAATCACATATATAATTTAACCTTCCAACAACAAGTGTATTAACTTCTCATACTTGAGTAAGATTGCACACATATATCAAATTATGTATTTGTCTTTCTACCCTTTATTATCAAGTTATTACTCATCTCAAAGAGTAAATTTAATTTATTTACTCAACCCATTTGACTTATTCCTCTCGTATCGTACTCAATAAATGTTGCAATCCTATTCCATTATAGAAATGCCTTCTAATTATCCCTAAGTTCTATCCCAAATCATACATAGTAGCGGTACCAAACAAAATGCTCATACAACAGCTACAACCTAGATAGATACCTCGATCCTATTTTCTACGAGCATATTTTTCATATGATATATATCCTCTCAATATCATTTTAGCACATTTTAGTGCCTTTATCATTCCAAACATATCCTCAAAACATCAAGGTTTTGTTCTTGCTTGATCTTATTTGCATAAGTGCTGTTGTAATTCTAATTAAACGAACAACCTATGAGTTCAACCCAGTACAACTCATGATATCATACTCATCTTATAATCCATGCGTTTGTATTGTGCTTCACTTATTCCCAAATGATTCAACTTAATTCCTATCCTAAACCTTTGGCTCTAATACAAATCTGTAACATCCCGATTTTTCATTAATTATTGATGATACATATGACATCATTGCCGCTGGGCCCAATGCCTCAGCTTGGCAAAAACTATGCATCTTGCCTTAGTCATAAAATTAAGCTAAGTTCACTTATACATCATTTGTTTAGAAACTTTTGATGCACTGAATCACAACTCAGAATATCATCTTCGTTGCGGAATTTACATCTCTTTCTTGAATCAGATTACCTTTCACACATAAGTTATATCTAGCATCAAAACTTATATCACACTTTTCTCCAAGTCTTGCTCCTGTAACAAAGAGAAGAGGAAAGACACGGAAAAATAATAGCCATGAGTTATAGGAGCTCAATAACGTGTCGATCCCACTTCCTAGGGGATTACACGAGAGAAGAAGGTGAGAAAAGAAAAGGAGAATGATCACTTGAATCTTTTGTTCCAGCACTCTGAAATTAACACACCAGTCAAATAAAGCAGATTAAATGCATAGATAATCTATTCCAGCATATTAGAATAAACACATTACTCAGACAACACAGAATCACCAAACAAGTATCGAACCAAACAACATCACCGCACCAAACATACTTCTCCGTCTCCAACTCCAGTCATTTATACGTTCATTCATATTTTATCTCGCGAATGTCTCAAATATGCTATTGGAAGCATACTAAACTCAGAGTGTCAAATTTACTACTTTCATACCCTTTCTGGTATGACAGCCCAGACCTCCATATCAAACAAGCTGAGATAAAGACACTGTGACACGGTACGTCCCAAGTTCAAATCTCACGCACTGCTACACTCAGCAGTTTACTCGAGACTCTCTTACACTTACCATCATATCAATTACACAGAGATAACAGACAATAGATATCCTCAATATTATAATTATGCCCTTGGTGAGACTTATTTAATTTCAAATGTAAGCTCTCTTCAGCTTTAGCAAAAAGGACATTCGCGAAAGGGGATCAGTCAAACCAGAGTCCAGGGTCTCCTGCAATGAGATACCCTCATACCAAAACGACCTTTCTGAGTCGATGAAAGAATGTCGCCATCAAGTCACTGTATAACACAAACGACAAACAGAATGCTCTTTGTGTTTTATACCATGGAGTAATGTCATCGATTATGGATTTACACTCCTTTCATACATTCACCCTCATTATACCAGCAAATAAGACATAACATATACCATATAATAACACTCCACAGTACTCAGAATTTAGTACACAACACACAGCAGTTGCAGTCAGTATTTTACGTTAGTCACATTTAGTGACTATGTCCAAAGATTCCAGTGCATATTATTATACTCACGGTATAATAATACGCATCGTCACACATAATAAATCTAAACGTTACCTTTTACCATAATTCTTTATATGCACATACTCAGCCTCGTCCTTAACTGACAACGAGCAGAATCTCCAAGTCCTATAATATAATAGGATACGCGTATTGAGACACATCCTTGTGAATCATTGTTAATGTTATGGAGTTAAGCATATTTGTTCGTACTTGTTGAAAAATCATCATATTAATATTATGAGGTGATGCTGAGTTTTGTTCAAGTGTTTGATACTTATTTTGATTGTCCGTGATGATGATTTTATATGTCGAATATCATTAGAGGTGTTTGTGAACATCTGGAGTTATTTTGGATCAAAACGGTTCATTTTCGGATTCTGTCCAACATGACACTTCGACACGTTTAAATATAAAACTTCTAGTATGCAACTCCAAAAATTATTTTGTAAAACTTTACATAAACTAGACTCTATAATGTTTCCATAGAATTAGATTTTTCATCATGAAACCTTATCAATAATAGCAGTTTATATTTTTTGCTAGATTGGACAGTTTGATCTTGTTTCACTAATCAGTTCATTATTCCTTTCATACAACTCCAAATATAGATTTTTAAACTATTCTGCAAACTAGAGTTCAAGGGCTTTCGATTGATATAAGGTCATTTTCTAAATCTTTATGTGTAATTCCAAATCAACTCACAAAGTGGTCTCTTTAATCAGTTTTTCTAGATTAACATATCCGTATATTATAATTTATATCTTGAGATTCACAACTCCAAATCATAATATATCTACTATATCAAAAACTAGAAATTTGTGGATTCAACATATATTAAAATCGAAATTTATCACAGAGCTTATGATTTTTTACAAAATTTCTAAACAAAATAATCACCGTTTCTTATTAATGGTGAAGGATCCTTGTCGCCTTGACCCTAGCTTCTCCTTTTCTCCTCAAACACTCCTTCTTATCTTCTTTTAATTATCTCTTCTTTTATATGACAAGGAGTGTTTTTATGTTCGTAAGAAGTTTTCAAGGAGAAGAGAGCTTGTATTTATAGGAAACTAAATCAATTAAAATAGCTTTAGTGGATAATTAGTGGGTATTTAGTGGATAATTAGTGGTAATTAATGGATAATTAATTTAATTTAAGTTGAGTAGAAATTGACACAAAAAAAAATAAGTGCCAAAATTAGGTTTAGGTCATTTTCGTGTAAATACGTTATTTTCGTATTAAGACCGTATCTTTTTGTATTTGCATATTAGATTTCATTCATATTTTGCATTCTTTTCTTATTATATCATCAAACAAGCCGTTTAACCCCGCAAACTAAATTATACCTTACGATAATTTACTATTCATGTTAATTATCATGAATCTAAAATTTATAGAATTTTTCGGATCCTTACCATATTTTTGTCATTGTTTTTGACAAATGAATTTTATAACCCCATTGTATAACTTACGACATTTCATAATATACTTTTCTGTTATTATTTGAGAAAATAAATTATCTCAAATGTTTCAAGTCTTTACAATTAGTGTTCTATTTTTTCTCTGAGTTACACCATTTTATTGTGGTATTCCAGGTGTAGAGAAGTTGTATGTTATACCATGATCTTCACAGTATTTGTCAACACCAGATTGGTCAAATTCTATTTCATGATCACTTCTAATGGCAATCACATCAACTCTCTTCTCATTTTGAATTTGTCTTTGAAACCTAGTCAGCAGACTGCAAGTCTCACTTGTCTTATGCAGAAATATTACCCAAGTATAACTTGAGTAATCATCCACAACATCAATTGTATATTTCTTCCTGCTTGTACTATTCACTTTCTCCGGTCCAAATAGATCCATGTGGAGGAGTTCAAGAACTCTAATGGATTCTGTGAAATTCACAGGATTCAAGCTGGTATTAGTTTGCTTTCCTTCTTGACAGGATTTGCTTAGTTTATCTTTCTGAAACTTGATTTGAGGTCTTTCTGAAACTTGATTTGAGGTAGACCTCTCACCAAGTTGTTTGTGGAAAGCTTAGAGATTGCTTTGAAGTTGAGATGTGCCAGCCTCTTGTGCCACAACCAATTTATGCCCTCGAATTCATTTGTAAACAAGTGATCTGTGCAGACCGGGACTTATTGAAGTCTACTGCATATACGTTTCCTTTTCTGTAGCCTAATAGTTTGACTTTTTTGGTTGTTTTGTCTCTTACTTCACATGTATCCTTTGTAAAAGAGACGTTATAATCTTTTTTTTTTTTTTTACATAATTGGCTTATAGAAAGAAGATTATGTTCTAGTCCCTTTACATAGGCAACGTTTCTAAAGATTAGGGAACCTGTACCAAGGGTTCCATAACCTTTAGTCTTACCTGTCTTACCTCCTCCAAATATGATTAGGGGATCTTCCTCTTTTTTGTATTCTTTCAGTAGACTTTTATTCCCAGTCATATGTCCTGAGCATCCACTATCCAAGTATCAAGCTTTGTCCTGATGCTCCTGCATGAAAGTCAAATCTCACACACAGTACTTAATCGTGGGCACCCACACTTGAATGATTTACTTGTGTGATGTCCTACATTTGAGTGCCTTATGACCCTTTTTGCCATAGTTGTAGCATACGACCTCTGGTCTTGCTATCTTGGGTCTTCTGGTCGGATATTTTATTTCCCTATTGCCATATGCAGTAGGGTCTAGGATGTGGTCTATTCTATGCAGTATTCGAGGTTTTGTTCCATACTGAGTAATTTGGTGCATACTGGGATTTTGAGGGTTCCATAACCTATTTTTCTATAGAGCATAGCTCCCTTAGGCTTGATAGTATGCACCACTTGAGGTTGTTTCTACTTTTGCTTAGCTGGAGCAGCAGAAATGTCAACCTTCTTGTTTGAGCAGTAGAGTCTTGACTCTTCTGCTTCTTTGCAGTAGAGGTCTTACCCTTTTGTTATATTTTTGGAAGAGGTTGTTTAACCTCTGCATTGTTGACTGGAGGGGTTCTTTAGCAATTGAGGATTGAATCTCATTGATCCAGCTTCTATATCCCAATCCAGATCGATCATATGAGGATTGACCCATGATCAACATCTTTTGAAGGTCTAAGGTCTTCCCATTCCATACGTTAACTTCCTTTTGCAGTTCAGTATTCCTATTGGTGAGTTTATCCACCATTTTAGTGAGAAATTTCATTTTCTTATCTGGTTCCTTGAGTTCATTTTCGGCCACTAGTAAATCATTTGATTTCTTCTTAATTTCCTCACAGGCCAGATTGTAATTTTCTTTGAAACTTTCAATCAACCCAAGATTTTCTTTATTTTCCGTTCTCAGGGCAATAAAATTCTCAGAGGTTTCTAAGAGAGCCTCTTTTAGTTCTTCAATAGAGGCATCAGATGAAAAAAGATCAAATACTAGTTGATTATCTTCACTTCTGGCCATAAGACAGAGCTGTGCATTTGAAATTGTCTCTTCATCGTCCGAGTCTGTCTCACTCCAGGTCTTAGCAGCATATGCTTTGCCCTTTTCTTTTCTACCCGAGCCCACTGTGTTATAGACTTTTTTCCTTTTCTGTGCGGATGACTTCTGCGAGGCTCGTCTGCATTGTGCAGGAAAGTGTCCTAGTTTGCCATAATTGTAGCATACTTCCTGGTCTACTCCTTTGATTTGGGTGTATTGTTTCTCCAAAAGTCATTCTTCTTGAACAGCTTTCTGAAATTCTTTCCCATCAAGACAAGTTCTTCAGAGATAGATTCTCCTATTGTTGATGAGGTTGAGAAAGTATCATCTTTCGCCATTGAGGAAGTATCATCTTTCTCCTAAGCTTTGAAGCCTAGAGTTTTTTTCCTTGCTTTGTCCATTTGCTTCTTCTGCTCTACCTCAAGATTATAGGTGTGCAGTGATGTGTATGAAAACACATATTATTTTTTTTATTCTAAACGTTTGTTTTATTCCTTTTGTATTGTTAAATTACATTTTTAGTGTCTTTTTGTCATGGAATGTTGGTACTGCTGTGTTTTCATGTTTTTGACAGACTGACTTGAAATTTGGAGCAAAAATGAAGAAGGATGAAGAAAATGACAAACCATGAACTCAAAAAGCCGCATTTCAAGTTTCATCGTCATTTCACGTGCTTCGAGAGTTTTTACGACGATGTTTCACCACATTTAGCTAGATTAGTATGTTTAGATGTCATGTATAAGTTTTTAGA
>JAOVYX010021765.1:0-15373 GCA_035668315.1 Drosera spatulata
TATGATGGGGATTACCCAGGATGTGCTAGTTGATGAGTTTCGTAAGATGGAGATCGGGGTTCGTGCTGGAACAGCAATTGGAAGCCTCTCTGAAATGCAAGTGTGCTTAAACCTCCACAAGGAGATAGTTCAAGCACAATTGACTGATGCTGCGTTTCAAAAGCTAAGGGAAGTAGCTCTGAAGGGAACAGCAGCGGGGTTTGTGGTTCATGAAGACGGATCACGTTAATAATTCTCTATAAATAAAGGCTTATTTGTTGAGGTATTTTGTGGGTATACAGACAATGCTTTTCCCTACGATTTGGGTGAAACGTAAGGTGAGACTGAGCCAGTTGAGAAAAGAGAAATCGGGTTGTAAATCTATAACGCTCCGACATCCAGCTCAGTTGTGCCACTACGGACCCATACGATCATAGCAAGACTGTAACGTCCCAATTTTTCATAATATATTAACACATAATAATACAAATAACTTCATTATCGCAAAGTCCCAATATCCCAGTTAGGCAAAAATTACTTAACTAGTTTATACATAGAAATAAATAAAATCCACTTAAACATAAAAAAATAATTTAATCAAAAACAGCAAAAACTTCTCATTTATTACATATTTTACTTAGTTTATAAACCATAATACAGTAAATGTATATTAGCACTATAACCTATATCACATGCCCATCGTTTCTAACTCCTGAAAATATAAAGAAGAGAAAACACAGAAAAATAATAAGGCGTCAGTCATATGAGCTCAATAACGTGTCGGCCTCTTATCAGGGATTACATAAGAGAAGAAGGTAAGAAAAGAAAAAAGAAATGACTACTTAGGTCCTTTATTCCAGCACTCTAGAACTTATCATACCAATCTGACATTTATAATTATCATCTCAAAAGCACAATGAAGACAGATAATAGATACCCTCAGTGTTATAATTGTACCCTTGGTAAGACTTATTCAATTTCAACTTATATATCAAGCTTTATCCAGCTTTAGTAAAAGGGACATCCGGGAAAAAGGATCAGCCAAACCGGAGCTCCGGATCTTCTGCAATGAGTTTTCCTTAACCAAAGCGACTCCACAGGGTCGATGAAAGAATGTCACCATCAAGTCACTGTATAACACAAACGACAGACACAACGCTCTTTGTGTTTTATATCAGGAGTTATCTCATCAATTATGAATTTATACTCCTTTTACTCACTCACACTTTTTATATCAGTAATCAAGGCATAACATAAACACACATATCATCTTATCATGAAACACAGCAGTTGCAGTCAGTATTTTACGTCAGTCAAATTTACTGATTATGTCCAAAGGTTTCAATGCATATTATTATACTCACGGTATAATAATACACATCGCCACATACAATAAATCTAAACGTTACCTTCTTATTGTAACTTCCTCACATACACGTTCAGCTTGTCCTTTTTATGCCTCAACGAGTAGCGTCTCAAGGTCCTATAACATAATAGAAATCACATATTAATACATTTTATTATGGATGTTTGTTCATATTTCGTGAAAAACAATCATATTAATATTATGAGATGATGCTGAGCTTTGTACAAACCTTTGATACTTGTTTTGATTGTCCATGATGATGATTTTATATATTGAGTATCATTAAAGATATTTGTGAATATTTGGAGTTATTTTGGGGTCAAAACGATCATTCTCGATTCAGAAGGTTCTAAGACGGCATCCAGACCTCTGGAATAGTTATCCCGACCTCTGAAACGGACATCCCGACCTCTGGAACGGGCGTTCTGGCCTTTGGAATGAGCTTCTCGGTCTCTGGAACGAGTGTCCTACATTCTGTCCAACTTGACACTTCGACGTATTTAAATCTATAACTTCTTGTGTATAACTTTAAAAATTATTCCGTAAAATTACTCCTAAACTATATTTCATAGGTTTTTTTATTGAATCAAAGTTTCCATCATAAAACTTTACCAATAATTGCAGTTAATTAGTTCAAGTTTATATTTTCTGTTACTTCAGCCAGTTTTATCTTACTTCATTAATTTGCTCATTATTCTCTACATATAACTCCAAATAATTATTTATAAATTATTCTGAAAAATGACTTCCATACCCTTCCAGTGATATAAGACTTATTTTATAAATCTTACTAGATAATTTTATATCAAATCATAAAATCATCTCTGTAACCAGTTTTATTACAGATTGACATATCCATACGTTTTGATTTATATCTTAAGATTCTCAACTCCGAATCATAATTTATTAACTTTGTTAAAAATTAGATATGTGACAATTCAACATATATTAATATCAGAATTTATCAAAGAGTATATAATTTTTTACAAAATTTTTAATCAAAATAATCATCTTCTCTTAATAATAGTGAAAGATCCACGTCGTATTTGCCTTATCACCTAACTTCTCCTCTTCTTCTCAAACTTCTCTGTTTTCTCTTCTCTTGCTTAACTCTAATCTCGCATCATAAAGAATTTTTTGTTTTGTGTTTGTAAGAAATTTTGAAGAAGAGGAGAGATCGTATTTATAGAAAAATAATCAATTTAAACAGTTTAAGTGGATAATTAGTTGAAATTTAATGGATATTTAGTGGATATTTAATGGATAATTAATGGATACTTAATTTAATTTAGGTGGAATAAAAATTAACATAAAAAAATAAATGCCAAAAATAGATTTAGGTCATTTTCGTATTAATATCGTATTTTTTTCATATTTACGTATTAGGGTTGTATTTCATTCATATTTTGTATTCTTTTCCTATTACATACTCAAACAAGTCTTCTAACCCCGCAAAATAAATTATAACGCTCAATAATTTACTATTCACATTAATTATCGTGAAATTAAATTATCGTTTACTTTCAGTAAGCAAATTATCATCAGTTTTAGTTACATATTAACCAAAATAAAAATAAATTGAAACATTACATCCAAAAGAAGGTGAGACAAGCGCTACGTATGCAATTTCGCACATAATCCTTAAACAAAAAACTCAATAACCTAAAATGATGTAATCATTCCAAATGAACTTTTTCGTGACTATGACGGATCCGAGAAAACTTTTAGAAAAACCCAAAAAAAAACAAATCATAAAAAATATAAACTTAGATCATATTAATTAAATAATAATATTATCATTTTTTTCATGTATATTTTTGTTATTATTTGTAATCAATGATACAAAACGAACTCAGAAGAATACAAACAACAATGACAACTCAACCACTCGATTAAAAAATTATTACAAATAATTTAAGAAATTAAAAATTTTCATAAGAAATTCATCACCTCAATCACAAAACAATAACAATAAATTCACTTATTATGCACATGGAAAATAAAGCCATCATCGTAAAACATAAAGAATGATAACCTTCACCGCAAACGCCTCCTCGATCATCACTCGCTGCTCCACTCTCCGACCACCACGCGTCTCCTCCTCCTCCGCCGCCAAACTCGCGAATCCTAGATTCAGCCCACAACTGAACCGGTGGTCCCGAGCCCGGTCCCTCCGGTCGGGCCGGAAACTAGACCGGCCCAAACCCCAAACCCCTGAACCAGCAACAACAACTCCCTCCACCACCGCCGTCGTCAAAGCGGAGGAGGAGGAGGAGGTGTGCGAGGCGGAGAGGGGAAGTGGTGGAGCAGGGAAGGGGATTTATGTGGTGTCGGATGGGACGGGGTGGACGGCAGAGCATTCGGTGAATGCCGCGTTGGGGCAGTTCGATTACTGCTTGGTTGATCATGGTTGTCCTGTCAACACTCATCTCTTCTCCGGGGTGAGCTTCTTGAATCGATTTGGTCTGGTCCTAATGGATATCCGAAAACAATCTCTTTATATGTATATGTATATGTATATGTATATGTATATGTATATGTATATGTATATGTGTATGTGTATGTGTATGTGTATGTGTATGTGTATGTGTATGTGTATGTGTATATGTATATATATATGGATTAAGAGAATATGATATTAATATTATGTGTAGTTAGGATGAATGGATAATGAAAATTGAATGATTAAAAAAAGTTAAAATAAAAAATATATCATAATAATACACAATTTATATATTGATAACAACAAACTCTCTTTTTTTTATATATGTATATGTATATAGAAAAAAGAGAGTTTGAAGTTGGTGGAACGTGGAATGGTATTGTAGGATGGGATAACATAAAAAAATAGTACAATATTGGGCTAATCTAGTGGGGAAATTGACCGCCTTGATTTAACAAATTCCCGTGAGAACTCGGTCAATTTTGGACCGTATTTTATGTATGTTTTCGGTATCGAAACATTACAATTTCGGCCTTTTAATAATTCATTTCGCATGAATAAAATATTAATGTCTAAAGTTGATGATGTGTAATGTTGTTGTGGAGAAAAGTGAATGCTATCCAAATTGAAATTCTTGTAAGGATAGATATCTCTTATAAGACTTAAGGATAGAAAAGGGGTTGGGATCCCAAGGGGTACCCAATTTTGTGGAAGGAAGAGGGGCTAAGCATTGCCCAAGACACGCGCGCATGCCGGGCCGACTCGGCCCGATCCGGTTCGGATCGGATTGGAACGCGCGCGTATGGATCGACCCAACTGATAAATTATATTTTACTTGTGGACAACCCAGACCCAATCTAGGACTTCCAGTCAAAGGCGGAGTGAACAGTTACTAAACTATGAGATCTTTCCCTCCAAAACCAAAACCCTCCACAGCTCTATGAATACTAGCGTTTCTCGAGCTGCTGAACACACTGAAACCCACATATTCTCCTCATTCGTTGCATTCCTCTCCTCTCCTCCTCTGGCGTCCATTATCTCCTGTATCCAGTGTTCGAGTCCAGTCCGGGAAAGTTTAGACCATCAAAGGGTCAGGGTACGACGTTCCTTCAAGTTTGACGTGCTTCTGTTCGAAGGTTTTTTTTCTTGGGAGATAGATTGCCAGTAACCGATAGCATTAGGGCGGGACAATATTGTCTTAAGGACAGAGGATTTCCTCGCCTCGACTAAGTTTTCTGTTTCCTGTTTGTCATTCTGTGTTATTGATTAATCTGGACCAACCATCTAACGATTCCAGCTTGTAACTTACGTTTGAGTTTAGAAGTTGGACTATGTCCCTCCTACCATGAGTGGAGTATAGAAGCGGAGAAGATTGCGGAATGCGGATTCTACCTTGGGACGGAATCATTGTTCCCAAAATTGGAGTTGTTGAAAAGAAAACGGACAGATTGAGATTGTCCAATATAAGACGGACAGATATATTTCCTATGTCTTGAAATTTGCGGTTATGTTGCTCCATCTCCATAATGAGAAAAGTAGTGTTATTATCAAGCCACTAATCTTGCATAGTAAGATCAAGAAAAGAGATGTGTAGGAAATTTTTCTTCTGGACATTGAACAATAATGAGAAAGGTAGTGACTATGGTGGCCAGTTTTTTAATCCCACTTATCGTAGTACTGTACAATGTTTCCGTTGGAACTGCTACTTCTTACACCACGATCAGTCTCTCATTTATCCAATCTAACGCACTGCAAAGTATCCTGGGAAACTATGGTTCCTAGACAATGTATTACAGCTCCTTGATTATTTGTCTCTGTAGTTTCGTGGTTGCAAGTTTGCAACCATATAAGCATTTTTGCCATCTCATATATTCCTTTCACCTAGGTCTCACTTTATAAAGCTCTTTTAGTTGAAAGTTCACACTTGAGATGTAACAGATGCTTGTCATTTTGTTGTGGTTTACATCAGGACCAAGCGCTCTATTCTTGAGTAATTTCATGTTTGATCTGCTACGATGTCTTATGTCCTATTAACTTTCCTATGTATATCAGATCGATGATGTGGAGCAACTAATGGAAATCATTAAGCAGGCTGCAATGGAAGGCGCCATGCTTGTCTATACTCTAGCCGACCCTTCCATGGCCAAAGCTGCCAAAACCGCATGCCAACTCTGGGGTGTGCCATCGACGGACGTATTGGGACCAATAACCGAGGCCATCGCTTCTCATCTCGGCGTCTCACCATCAGGCCTTCCTCGTGGATCCCCAGGAACGAATTCACTGACCGAAGAATACTTCCAAAGGATTGAAGCAATTGAGTTTACCATTAAACAAGATGATGGGGCTCTGCCTAATAACTTGAACAAGGCTGACATGGTGCTTGCTGGTGTATCTCGTACCGGAAAGACTCCTCTTTCAATCTACTTGGCACAGAAGGGATACAAAGTGGCGAATGTCCCCATTGTGATGGGGGTGAAGCTGCCAAGCACTCTTTTCCAGGTTGATGCGCAGAAAGTTTTTGGGTTAACAATAAATCCCATCGTGCTGCAAACAATTAGGCGGGCAAGAGCCAAGAGCCTTGGCTTCAATGAGGATACAATGAGTAACTATTCCGAGATGGAGCATGTTAGACTAGAGCTTGAATATGCTCGCAAGATTTTTGCTCAAAATCCCTCTTGGCCTGTTATTGGTAAGGACTTACAGTTCCAAACCCAGGTTTCATTAACCCGATTGTTTTTTTTTATTTATTTATTAGTTTTGGTTTCATGGCCAAGGCCAAGTGAAAGATGTCGTAATTTCATGCCAGATTAAAAGCTTTGAACGGTTTTACTTTTTATCTGAGTTTCCATTGATTTCTTGCGCAGAGGTAACTGGTAAAGCAATTGAAGAAACAGCGGCAGTTGTCTTGAGGTTGTATCACGACCGAAGACAGAAATGCTCCATGCCGAGAATCTCCAAGCGCTACTAGATGTTGCTGGATACGGAATTCGTCTATCCCCTTGTACAGAACCTTCTCATTGAGCTTCGGCTGGCTGACCTTCAATGCTGAAGCATTTTTTCAAAAGTGCAGCTGTAGCATGTTTTTCACGCATGTAAACCTCAAGTTCACTTTTGGCAATATTGTTGTATAGCGCAAAGGGTGTTACGGCAGTTCCGCCATTGTTTGTGTGTTGATGTTGATATACTGTATGACATTCGAAACTTCTAATTGTATAGCCATAGACAACACAATGTATAATACAGGATCGAAATTCATGTGTTTGTCTTCTGCTGAACTTTGAAGGCAATAAACCTTTCCCTTTACCCGACACTTATTTCATCTCCACGGAAAGATATGCATATAATCGTGCACCTATCTCTTAAGGGAGATGATCCACAACCAACGTTGGTTGCGTAAGTTTAACCAGGGAAATGAGCGAAACACGGATATCATGATAATTTATTCTGAATATATCAAAAATATTAACTGTCTTCCGTGAAAAAGAATCCCAGATGGACTGCTCCTTTCGGAAAAAAGAATCCCGGATATACTAAAAAAAAAACCAACTCCCTTCCGGGGTTTTTTTTCCCGAATAGATTGGTCCTTCCGAAAAAAAGAACACTGAATGTAACGAAATTTTTTTGAATCTTAGTCGTCCATCTCACAAATAAACGGTTAAGTAATGTTGTCTGTATAATCCTTCATAACCAACATATGTCATGGATCATCAACCATGTTCGTGTGAATTCCCTTTAATAATTAACCATTCCGTGTTCTACATAGAGAAAGGGAAACTTGTTGACCACTCGCAATAGATTTCTTATAGGGTTCTCTATCTCTATATATGACGGATCGGGTAAAGAATGAATCACATTATAAATTTTCTATCTTATTTTTATTCTTATATCATTTCCTATCTCTCACTTTCTTCTATACATTTGGGGAACAAAAACCCATTCCCTATATTCTTTATATCCTTAAATTCAACTAAATTAAATATTAAAAATATGATTTTTGTTTCAAATTTGATTTAATTAAGTACTAAAGTGATTAAATATTTAAAAACAAGTTTTATTTATACATAAATAAAATGAGAAAAGAAAGACTGATTTTATATCAATCAACATGGCTGCATCCCCTCTCACATAATTTACAATCATTATTATATTTTACGTATTATAAAATTGATGTACATTTTTTTTAATGCATATGTTTTGATATTACGAAAACTATACTAAGATCAAAACTGGATCTTGACAGTGAAAAAAAAATGACACTGTAACACCGTAGAATAGAGATAAAGATTAGAAAGTCGTCAGGAATGTTCAATTCCTTTTCACATCTATCCTCAATTTCCATACCCATGAAATATGCAAGAAAATGAGTAAATAATTCTCCATTAGTTTTATCAAAAAGATTCTCGATTTATCAAAAAATAAAAAACGATTAGTTGACTCGACCCAACAAAGGTGATGTGACTATAGCACACGGTGTTTGATCCAAGGGTACAAGACCAAGTCAAAGAAAACTTGGTATCATCTCATCAAGGAGAGCACCAACGCTACCTGAGATTTGAGCTATCAGGATCAGTAGAGCCAGCCATATGATAGTATCAAGCATGTGGTCGATGACCCGTCTCTCATCGAATCTGATCCTGCTGATCACGATCAGCTCAATGATCCACACAACCAAGTCAGACTCATCAGCCTTTCTTGGTTCATGGAACTGCAACACCAACACCAGCACCACCTCGGCCTACCAAGCGAACCTCAACACCGTGTTCTCCTCCCTTGGATCCAACGCCAACCACCAAGGTGGTTTCTACAACACCACCGCTGGCAGCATTACAGGTGGATCGGACGTCAATGGTCTATTTCTCTGCCGGGGCGACGTATCTCTCACCGACTGTGAAACCTGTGTGAAAACTGGTGTTGCTTTTCTGGCGAAGAATTGTTCCAATAGCAAAGATGCTATAGTATGGTATGATTACTGTATGGTCAGGTTCTCGGATAAAGAACTCTTCCGCCAGTTGGACGATTCCGTTATCTTGATAATGACGAATACACAAAATATTACCGGCAACATGATCGGGTTTGAGACGGTGGCAGCCGCTACATTGACCGAGCTTCAACAGACAGCGGCAAATGGTGGATCAAGCAAGAAGTTTGCTACGAAGGAAGCTCTTGTCGGCGGATCACAGCCCGTGTATGCGCTGGAACAGTGCACGCCAGACCTAGCAGTCTCCGACTGCAGCCGGTGCCTGGCCGAGTCTACTCAGAGGCTTTTGGCCTGCTGTAGTGGACGACAAGGGGCGAGGGTTCTGTTTCCGAGCTGTAATGTCAGGTATGAGATATATGAGTTTTATCAAGCTCAAGCTTCGGCACCTTCACCGTTGGTATTAGCACCTCCACCTGAGGTGGCTACAAATTCAACTATTGCTCCTGCAGGTGAGTCAATTCGACAATAAAACTTATATCCTATCATTTTATTTGTTATGCACAGTCACGTATCAATATCACATCAATTATGATTCAACAGTCACGGCATCAAGAAAGATAGAAATCCAGCAGTCGCCAAGTAGTTTACTCTATGCATAAAAGATTTTAAGAGCGGGGATATCGTTTATCACTGTTCGCCGGCGAGCTCTTGTTCCCGGCGAATGTTAACCTCAGGTACCAGGGGTCGGTACTGAATCAAGGAAGTCTTGGTCCAAGCAAGATGCAAGTTTTCAACTTCACATATTCTATAATTTTTCCCAAAGTTGAATCTTCCTAGCAGCTACATGATTGAGTCAAGTTTCAACGTTCAAGAAAGCAAAATCCTCTAGAACGAACCTTCAGAATTGAAAAACGTAAACGCCCAAAACCGTACTCTTTCTAACAAGTACTAGATGAACTGACCTTTCGGGGGGGAAAATAAGGTACTTCATGAACTGGCTCATTTGAAGCTCATTTTTCCATTGAAAACTTTTTCAAAGCATCAAAACAATGAGCTAAGTCAGGAGTTCAGAAACCACCAGTGCATGAAACACGATATCAAGACAATGTGTAAAGCTGCGAAGCATAATTTTTTTATGATACTAACACAGACTTTCTGCACAACAATCAAAGATATATATGATGAGTACACAGTATGCACTAGTCAAGTAATCTCTCTAAACAATAATATGGCAGTTCAAGTTTGTGCAAGTTCTTTCAAATGCTAAATGACTTAGAATGTCTATTTATAAGAGGACAAGCTCCAGCTTCCAATATCATAATGGATTCTTAAGTGTTCAGAATTAAGATCAAACTAATGGACTTACTCCTATTTCCTTAAACTAAGAAATAGGCGAGTATTGCGTCCACGTCCACTCATGCACTTCTACTCGGATATATGAAGCATATCAAAGTACTGTATTCTCCTTTAGTATTAAATGGAAATCAAAATGGCCAGAATTTACTTGGACTTTGTAGGAAAGAAGGGTTCCTCAGGGAAATTACTCATTGCCATCATCCTACCGGTAGTCGCAGCCCTTTTCCTTGTTGGTGTCATCGGCATCTGTTTCATGGCGAGGATAAAAAAACAGAAACGGGCACCTGTACAAGAAACAGAAACTGGTGAGTCAAGGAAAGGCAAAGCAATAGCTCCGAATATAAGTCCCAACAATTCCACATGCAAAACATCCAATTTAACTGATTTTATATGATGCCTTGTTGCGCATTACAGAAGGCGATGAATTCACGACAGTGGACTCATTGCAATATGATCTCAGTACACTTCAAGCAGCTACGAGCTACTTTTCTGACGACAATAAGATCGGAGAAGGGGGATTCGGGAGCGTGTACAAGGTAAGAAATAATTGTAGATATTCAAGTTTCTTAAAATCCAAGTACATAAGCAAACATGTAAACTTATGTTTCAAGTTCATCTATGTCGAAAAGAAACCAAATGTCAAGATCAAGCCAAAGATCTTTGTCAAATAAGATTTGAACCAAGAACTGCAAAAATGGCGGTTTAATGCTCGAACCAATCTTGCTACCATAAAGAAGTCATAGTGTTTTCATGGCTCAAAAACCAGCACTTAAGCTTTGGGCTACTGGTTACGTTACAGGGAACAATACCCAATGGACAAGAAATAGCCGTCAAGAGGCTGTCAAGAAGCTCCATTCAAGGCGCAGAGGAATTTAAGAATGAGGCTGTGTTAGTAGCGAAGCTTCAACACAGAAATCTGGTGAGATTGCTAGGATTTTGTTTGGCAGGAGATGAGAAGCTACTTGTGTATGAGTTTGTTCCAAACAAAAGTCTAGACTACTTCCTATTCGGTAAGTTTCTAAATCTGCACTAAATTATTAAGCAAGGTTAAGCAGATGCGCCTATGATCATGGGAAATATAACTTCCGAGTGGAACTAACGCATCTTGGTAAATGTACAGATCCAGACAGAAGAAGTGAACTGGATTGGTCAAGGCGCTACAAAATTATACTTGGTGTAGCTAGAGGGATGCTTTACTTGCATGAAGACTCCCGACTGAGAATCATACACCGGGATCTGAAAGCAAGTAACGTGTTGTTGGATAGGGATATGAATCCCAAGATCTCAGACTTCGGCATGGCAAGGATTTTTGGAGGGGACCAAACACAAGCGAATACAAACCGAGTGGTTGGAACTTTGTGAGTCCTAGCCCCTTTTTGATGTTTCCCATTTTAAAAGAGACGACGATCAGCCAGAAGCCTATTTGAACTAATTCCATTTAATAATTTAATATTAATTCTAGGGGGTACATGTCGCCGGAATACGCAATGCATGGGCATTTCTCAGTGAAATCAGATGTGTACAGCTTTGGCGTACTAATCTTGGAGATTGTCAGCGGCAAGAGAAACAACAGTTTCTACTTGTCAGGGTTTGAAGACCTCCTAAGCTATGTGAGTACGGCTAACTTGAGTACTTAAAGGTTACTTAAATCGGTATGCAAGCGTATCATTTTGTCACATAGAATGTCTACTTGCAGGCATGGAAGCAATGGAGAGAAGAGGCACCGTTAGAATTGGTAGATCCGACTCTGCTAGGTTCATATTCACGAACTGAAGTCATACGATGCATTCATCTTGGTCTGTTATGTGTTCAAGAAGATGCAGACGAGAGACCTACCATGGCATCCGTAGTTCTTATGCTCAACAGCTATTCGACAGCTCTACCGATACCTGAACAACCAGCTTTTCTTTCCCGTAGCAGAACAGACCCAAGCGTAGCCTCTGATCACTCCACGACCAAGTCTGATCAGTCAACAAGCAAGTCATTGCCTTGGTCGGTAAACGAAGCTTCCATTACAGAGCTGGATGTCAGGTAGCGATATCAAAATCCATCATCATGCTTGGTATGGAAGATTATGATATACTACATACTCTGTATATCTCTGATCTATCAGAATATTGAAAAAAGATACGAGGCCACGCTCAAGATTGATATTCATGAACATCTCTTTGTAGAACTGTTTATGACTTAAAATGTCTGAGTGTAGTGATTCCCGTTGTTATTGTTCATTATATCAGCTTATCCAGGTATGAAAATTTTCAAAACTTGGCTGAAATAAGTAAACGAACATACAAAGAATGAGAAGAGAACAAGGCCTTATTCGTTATCCACCACAGAAAACAGTTTCAGCTTCTGCACACCCTTGTTGGCTAGTCGCCTAACAAAATGTAAGCGCTGGAGGCAAGGAACATAGAGAGTAAAGACATAGAACATATATCATCAGCATATGAACATCACTATATGATATATGCTGTACCGTGATTAATCCATATGCCTTATGGTTGCCGCCCTGAAAATTCAGACAAAGATGCACGCTACTGCATTTTTGCTCTACCTTTCTGGTTCTTAGACATGATTGACCAGAGCTTCATTGTTGTAAGGCTAGGCTGCTCCTTTAGAGCTATTGTCACGAGTGTGCTTGCATAGTAGGTACCTTTGAAAATACTTTTGAAAGTACAAGGAGGAGAAACGGTCGCCTTCACCATGGACATCGTGAGCTGACCGAAAACACTAGAAACCGAGGCTCTCTTTTGAGAATCCATCTTATCTTCTAGTGATCACGATAAGAAAGGCATACTTCATCAGCAAGAAGAGGCTTCATCAACGAAAAGAATAGGCATGCCCAAGGGGATACCTGTTAGCTGATGGCACATCTCGAGCATCAGATGAACTGCTCGCAGGGCAACAATTGACAGGATAACAAACTATTGCATACATATGGCCTCTTCTCTTTTCTTGCACCTTAATCATGAATCTCTAATCTTATCATATATAAACATCATCCAACTCTCTATCCTAAAACATTGTTTCCATAACCTATTGGTATTTAGACATATTTGTTAGATCTAACATATAAATCTCCACATGTATCATTGTTTTCAATATCTAATTGGTATTTAGATCTATCTATGATCATCCTGTGATTGGATTTACCTACAATATTCGCATCATTTTTGACACTCTCATTGACCATACGCGTCACCCTTGAATATTCACCAAAAAAATCTTACTCTTCTCCTTGATAAAATTCTAGCTGAATCAAGGAGAACCGTTAGTAGTAGCATCACACCTTCACTAGCAACACCACGGAATCTACAAAAAATTTGATATTTCTTCATCAGTGGACTTGACTTGACTTGGGTCTACAACATGGAACACGCACAGCTCTTGTCCAAGCCAAAACAGAACTGGAAAAATGAAATTACGTGAAGTTACAGGCTACACGCCACAGCACTCCAAAGAGGTAAACTTCAGTATATGTTAGCAATCCCTCATCAAATCCTCTTCAAGGAGAGAACCAAAACTAACTAAAGACCTAAGCTAGGATACGCAACGAGCAAGCAAAATGAATCTTCACCCTGCAAAGCCCGTTTCCACATTTGTTTATCCAGCATGCCCTCGCTGACTCATTTGTCTCAAAATGTGTTCCTGCTCATGATTATGATCATATCCATGATTTTCACAACGAAATCGCTCTCCCCATCATATCTCGATTCATCGAAATGTAACACAAACACCACCACCACCTCTTCGACATACCTAAAGAACCTCAACACGATGTTCTCCTACCTTGTATCCAATGCCACCCACCATGAGGGGTTCTACACCACCTCTTTCGGCAGCATTAACAGTAACTCTACTGTTCACAGCCTCTTGCTCTGCCGTGGCGACCTGTCCTCCGCTGACTGCCAAACTTGTGTGCAGACGGCTGTCGAGTTTCTTTCCAAGAACTGCTCCAGAAGAAAAGAAGCCTTGGTATGGTATGATCTGTGCATGGTTAGGTTCTCGGACACAACACTCTTCGGCCAACTCGACACCAGCATGAACTTAGGGCTGGTGAATACGCAAAATACCATGGGCAACATGACCGGTTTCGAACAGGTAGTGGCCACCACCATGACTGGACTCCAGTCGATAGTCGCCAATGGCGGATCAACCAAGAAGTTTGCGACCAAGGAAGCTCCTGTTCCAGGAGAACAGCCCGTGTACCTGTCAGTCCCTGACTGCAGCACATGCTTGAATGGGGGTATTCAGCTACTCTTCAGCTGCTGTAGTGGCCGGCAAGGGGCGAGGGTACTGTATCCTAGCTGTAATGTCAGGTATGAGATATATCAGTTTTATGAAGCTCAAGCTCCAGCGCCTGCACCATTAACGGAGGCACCACCAGTTGCTAGTCCTCCTTCGGAGCTGGCGTCTAAGAATGCAACTATCACTCCTTCAGGTGATCAGTTTAACATTCTTCATAACAATCTATTAGGTCTTTATATTTTTATGTCAAGATGGGTTAATTCAAAATACAATTTTTCTCCAATAATGTCATCAAGAGTTCAACACCTTGAGGCTCCAACAAAATTCAGTCTCTGTTATATTATAGTAATAGAGATAAGACTACATAAATCTTACTCTCCCCACACCACGTACTTACCGGGATCATCTAGGTCATGATCTTTGTATTTTGTGTTAGTATTATGACATAAGAAGACTAATCACCAGCGAGAGCACTAGACATCGGACGTGTGACTTGTCCCAAAAGAGGACCCAATGATTACTTGTTGGCCGAAATCCGAAGTCCAAATCATGGTAGAATAGAGATCGACATATACATATAAGTCATGTTAAGCTTTTAAATGAACTTTTTTTTTTTTTTTTTTGTTATGATGGTCACAAAACTAAAAGGAATCTCACATGAAAGCAAAATTCTTCGGCTTTCGAGTAGTCGTCCTTGTTTGTGTAACGAATATCATCTTTGGATCTTAATCTTAAAAACTCAAATTGAGTTCCATTAAAAAAGAGAACTGAATACTTGAGATTCAATTCTACTCTATCAATTCCTATGATATTTCAAGTAGAACCATAATATCTTAACCAAAAAGAGAGAAAATTATCATTAGTTACTTTTTAATACATTAATTATCAATAGATTATAGTGCAAAAATTTAATTATCAAGTAGTTTAAAAATTCAAATTATGGTCTTATTTGGCTTTCACCTAAAAAAAAAAAATTACTCCAATCTATTACACATTACAATCATCATTTAAACCCTAATTCTAATCGTCGTTATCAACTATGAGGGTTCAGCCCTAGGAGAGA
>JAOVYX010021766.1:0-15373 GCA_035668315.1 Drosera spatulata
AATGATGACTGTATGCGATACCTTGTATTGGTTTGTTTAGCTTGTTTGCTATTTGCGTTTCCAAATGTCAAGGTAACTGTTCTACTTGTTTTTCTAAATGTCAAGAGTTCAATAAATGTTTGCTGTTGGACGGATCTTAGGAAGCTTATTGTCACGGGTTAGGATTTCACAACCCGTGCGACATTCAAGTTACTCATTACTTCACTCGAGCTCACCCTACTCGTCACCTAAAGGTGATGCTTGAGAACACAAGAGAGTTTGGATTTGAAAACAAGTTTGTATTGAAAACACTTGAGAGTTTACAAAACTTTGAGAGTTTACAAGAATGGAATATCTTGGATGACTTGGGATTGCTTGGAATGAGATGAGATGTCTTGGTCAAAGGCCTCACCCTTATATATACTACTCCATGGAGAGTTCTACATTTGATATCTAAGCTCTTCTATACTCCTCTTCCTAAGAATGTATAACTCCTTAGAAAACTCTTTTTAACTCTAGAGAATTTTAGAGAATTGCGGAGAATCCTAGAGTTCTCAAGAAAACTCTAGAAAAATATGGAATTGTCTAAAAAAATGTGAAAAACTCTAAACAATTCCTCAACGCGAACTTCATAAATTAGTCTATCCGTGATATCATAGACGATTGATGTGGTTATCTTGGTGAATATACACTTGGCCACGGACATCCAGCGTTGGGTGATCATAACTCATGCTACTGTTTGGGGATAAATAGTAATCACATATGCATGTATGGTGGTCTTTACAATTATGGCAGCTTTACTCCCTCGCTTTTTCTGCAAAGTTGTATATCAATCACGTACCTATAGTATTGCCGATACTAATTATTGTAGCTTTACTCCCTCCCACTTGTAGTCTCTATTTTGTCAAGGCCTTTCTGGCTTTCTCCTTTTTGGTTAAAAATGCACCAAGCTCCATAAAATGATTATTCTATTTGCTAGAGGTGCATGACACTGCCAATGTAACTGAGATTCAAAAGTGTTTCCAGTGTACAATAATTATACAATTCAAAATGCGACTCCGTATTTTAAAAACAAACAAGACTATTAAGTGAGCAATTAAACTGAATTAGGATCTAACTCTCCTTACAATTCCCATAAGTGCTCAACGAAATCGTTTCGAAGGCTATAATGGACTGCTGAAGATCGAATGATGTGATGACGTGCTATGAATTCTGTAAAAAGTGGCGTCAAACTACGTGACACATTAGGTATAGTGTCATAACCTTATTATCATGTCGACACTATACCTAATGTGTGCAAAATAATACATGTTGTGCAAAATAATACATGTCTTCATAATGAACGTGAGATCTTCTTGAAACCAACTACGAGCTGGACCGCGTACAATGACAAAGCGTGCTTGTAACACTCTGAACGCCCGTTCCACATCTTTCCTCTGCGCCTTTTGCATCATAGAAAAACGCTTCTTCTTTGCTGTTGTACGTTCACGAATCGCCTGCACTAAGGTAGCCCATGGAGGATAAATACCATCCGTGAGATAGTACCCCATGGTGTAATTATGACCATTAATGGTATAATTAGCAGGAGGTGCGCACCCTTCTGTAAGCTCGATAAATAAATAAGATCGATCAAGAACGTTAATGTCATTATGTGAACCAGGCATACCAAAAAATACATGCCAAATCCTCAGATCATAGAAAGCAACTGCTTCAAGTATAATAGTTGGTTTGTTGACATGACCTGCAAATTATCCATGTCATGCTGCAGGACGATTTTTCCATCGCCAGTACATATAGTCAAGACTACCAAGCATGTCAGGAAAACCACGTCGCTCTCCTTCATACGACAACCTCGAGACATCTGCATCTGTCGGAGATCGAAGATATTCTTCTTCATAAACTCCGACGACTGCTCGACAAAATCTTTTCAAGGCTTCAACTGTTGTACTCTCACCAATTCTCACGTACTCATCAGCAGCATTTTGTATTCCAATTAGCCCAGCAACACCAGCAACGTCTTTTTTTTTTAATGAAATAATCATCGTAAAGTTGTATTTCCTCTAAGATGCGATTAAATAGTGAACGATTCATCCGAAAGCATTGCTAAAAAGCATTGCTGAAAAATACTTGCAGGATAAATTGGGTTCTTACCAAAATAATCTGCAACTAAACGTTCATTTTCAGAACGTCAATCACAATTAATTGGCATTCGAGAATGAGATGGACGATTTATTTATTGTTCTATTTTATAGAACTCTGCTGAAATAGCGTGAAAAGCACTCACTTATTGTTGTTCATCAGACGATGAATCATCAGAAGTCTCCTCTAAAAATTGAGGACAACAAGTTATTACTCATTGTGTGTTGTGTTTGTGTGTATGTAGTGAATTTGTACAAACCAAGCTTCTAATTTTATACATAAATAGTTAAAATGTTAGTTAAAATGTAGATGATAAAAAAAAATATATAGCATAAAATTAGGTGACAAAAATTAGTTGGCAAAAAAAAAGTAAAAAAAAAAAGAGTTGACGGATAGTTCGTTGACAAAAAATAAATATAATAAAGATGTTTAGTATTTAAATTCTATTTAGATGTGGTAGTTGAGAAAATGATGGCAAGATTGAAAAAGAAACTGAAATATGACCATTCATCGTTGGAGAAACATTGTTTAATTATAGCATTTAGTCCTATTCCTTGCTATAATATAAATAGCTATTGTCAAATATAGCAATTCCCATCGGAGTTGCTCTCACGTGCCATATATAACAATGGATGCGGCCAAATGTATTTTTTACCTCTTCTCTAATCTTAACAATAATAAAATAAACAACTTAATTATGATATGTGGTTTTTTTCATCATTCATTTTACATATCGATAAATTATAACACGAACCAACATTTTCAAATTATGAGAATCTGACACTATTCATAGTTTAAATCTAACTTTCCCCTATACTAAAATGACTAGAATCATTGGACTTGTTCTAACTTTGTATCCTGCATTGAGAAAAATCGACAATCAAGCATATGTTCATAGAACGAAGGTGCACTAGTTAATATAGCAACCAACAAGTCAACAATAACAACCTATATATCCCTTCACAAATAGAGCTAGGGGAGATGAGGAAGGTACATAATATTATCTTTATTATGAATAATAGAACTATTTTTAAAATTGGTTAATATAACAACTCATATAGTAAATTTGTTTGGATTTGGCTGCAACAACTGGCGTATATCTGTAGCAGTACGCAAATGTGTTCATTCTATATAGCAACAGACTGATAAATTAAGGAAATCATAACGTAATCATAATATAAATGAAACCAAACATCAAAATTGATACTGATGCTAAAACCATATTGGAGCCATCAGTTCGGAACTGAAACCGTCTCTTAAGGGTATCATTTTGGTTCGTCAATTTACTTGAACTGGAATCGGAATCACGGTCTACTCTAAATAAATTTATGTGTGTTAAATATTTATGAAATTTCATAAAGAAAAGACTAAATTTATAGTAGAAATGATTAATCCAGAGTAAATTTTTATTTGTGGTAAGGCTTTCTTTCCTTTTAAAACATAGATGTTCTAAAATTAGTTATTTTTACTTTGAATTTAGTTTTTTATATTTCATAAAGAAAGAATATTAATCAAATTCGAGGTCTACTTAATGCTTTTGAAACTTACACACATGCGAACTAGTTTTAATAAAACACCATACTCTGAAAACTTAGTGATGCTAACCTACTAATAAAATAAAAATGTCATTTATTGAAAACAAATATTACTTTTTCGTTTCATAATATAAATAACCGTTGTCCGTTTACACCGTCGTAATATATATATATATATATATATATATCAATCTTTTCAAGTAAAAAAGAAATATCCCCTCCGTCCCATAATATAGCGAATAATTTGACCTGACATGTGAATTTATGTGTGTTGAATTTTTGTGTGATTTGATGAAAAAAGAATATTTTTTTTAATAATATCGGGATATAAGTGGGGTGAGAATGAGAGAGGAGGAGGAGGGAGTTGATGAGTGTAGTGTAACAAATGATGATTTGTTTTTTTAGTATTTTATGTGAAAAGGTTACGAAATATGATATATTGACTATATTTTAGGACAGAGTGAATAGAAAAATTTGATAGATATATATATATCTGACAGAAAACATACCAAATTAATCATTATCTATTATAGTACATCCATTATAAATTCTCATAATTATAACAGTAAATATCATTATCACTCAAAAAAATATTATTTCTTCAATAAATCTCACAAAAATTCAATATATTTATAAATTAGTGTATAAAATTAAATAATTTTTTATATCATGAGACGAAGATAATAGTATGTTTGAACCTTACCCTAGGACCAAACAGAGTAAAATATTGAGACGAGGCTAACCCTTTGTTATACATTGGACATTACAATTAGTTGACCAAATCAAAACACACCTTATTCCTCAACTGATCTGCGGAGTCTCGGGCGTTCAATCTAGCCGTTGTGCAGCGACTCTCTTCTCCTGTACTTTATATATCCCCACACCAACAACAGAGAGTCGAAACCCTAACGCCGTCACCGATGCCCGATCGAGGGTGATTTCCCGACGCCGGCACGCTGGATCCAACGGTCATCTCTCATCCGATCTGCTTCTTCTTCTACCTCCTCGCAATGGTGGCCGATGGTGGTGAAACAACAACCTTCATGGGATCGAAGATCGTCCAGATCTGAGATCAGAGGGGTCCATCAAGGCCGAAACGAAACCCATCTTGACGCCGCCGCCGCTGTGGAGAGAGATGAAAGAGCACCTCGATCTCCGTCCTCGTTCTCATCATCCGATCTGCTTCTTCCTCTATCTTCTCCCAGTAGTAGCTAGCTGATGGTGGTGAAACAAAACCCTTGATATGGTCGAAGATCGGGAGCGGCCATCGCGGTTGATTCCTCGATGTCGCTGTCCGAGATCTGAGATCTGAGGGTTCCATCAAGGGGGAAACGGAACCCACCGTGACGCCGCTGCTGTGGAGAGATATGATAAGCGGTGACGATTGTCTCGGGGAACAGGGGTCAAACCCTAACTTCCCCGATGCCGGATCGAGGATTCCATAGATCACGTGGCTTTGATGATGATGATCAAATCCATCATCGTGGTGTCGAAACCTTGATGTGGTCTTGAGGGTCGACGATCGGTGCCCTAACCCTAGCTGTGGTGATGAAGAAAGCGGTGACGATGGGATTCGAATTCGAGTCTCCATGCCGTTCTACAGGATAGATTGAATAAGCAGGAGAAAATGATGCAAAGATTGAGTGTTCCGTCAGAGAGTATTCTTCATCGATGACCATCCTTGTTCAGCATCCAGTATGTCCCTAATTTAAAATACTTACCTTCTCCATCTTTCTTCTCCAGTATGTTGCTTCAAGCTTTTGTAACCTCTGTCTAATTTTATCTGATACAGGATGAATAACGCTTATGTGTTCTGTAATTTTTGTATTATTCTTTATTTTCAGATTGAAGCTGCACTTCCTTCCCTGGCGAAGCCAATCATGTCTCTAGACGCCAAGGACGCTGCAATAGTTGGGGGCCCCAAGCAAAATTTGGTAACTCTCCGTTCTTGTTTTACTATGGGGTTTAGAGTTGTAGGTATTTACATATGACAAGTTGACATGCGTATTCCAATGTCTCGATTATGTAATGTGTTGTCCTTTCTAAGAAGCCTCTCACAGATTTCTGAGTTGTATCCTTAAAATTTATCATAAACTTCCCTTGAGTTTTTGGAAATTTATAGTTCTTCATCATCCCTAATTCGGTCTGTGTTCAATGCTAGCCAAGAAGGATGCAATTTGGTCGTTAATCAGGGGCAGCAAACAACAGGCATCTTCTGTCTGTCAGGCATTTAGATGCTAATTTATATACTAAAGTTTTATTTTTTTGTTCTTTTGCGTTATGGTTTCTTAATCCTACTTGATCTTCTCCGCAGAGGCAATTAGAGAATCGTGGGACACAGCGTGCCAGACTTGAGGAAACACTCCAAGAAATGAAAACAAAGGTTTGTATCTGGGCATATGCTGCCCTATCCAGTATGCTTTTAACTCCAGTTGTTCTTTGGCATTTTCACGCTTTAATTACTGTTAGGATGGTGGTGTGCAGTTCAGTTGCTCACACTGTTATTTTTGGTTTTTTTTTAATTTTATTTTCAGGATGATATTCTTTCTAAACCAGTAACTTTTACTGGATCCTATGAGGATCTCTTAAAAAGGGAAGCATCAAAATATGATAACATCTACAGAGAAATCTCTGGAAACTTAGAGACACAGACAACCTTGTATTGCAAATACAGGTTTATGTCTTTACCTACTTCAGCTCAATCGTTTATGATACTGCTTTTTGTTCGCTCAATAAGTGATGGCAGTGGACGGAACTCCAGCATCTTATGATATTCGGCATATCTATTAATCCATATTTTCACATGTATAATTTAATAGTCCCTCTTACTTTTTACTGCTTTATATCTGAGTTCGTGCATGTTTGCAGGATCAAAATGATCAGTTCTCATCTATTTTCAACCTTGAAGATTTCGAAGGTGACATCCTCATAGATCAATTCATCTGTTTTATTTTTCCCATATTTATGTTGCTTTTTTTTAAACAAGAGAATCATGATCGCATGAACTTTGATGCAGCATCATGGGAGAAAAGCCTCCAGCAGATCCAAACAGCAATTGCCAAGTACCAAGAAATCAAGGAAAAGATAAATGAGAGCATGAAGTTCTATGCCACCCTTCAGGTATAAGGTGTTTTTTTTTTTTTTGGGCAGACTGATTTTACTTTGTGGGAAACCAGATGGTACGTTAACCTTTTAATCATCGACATATGCTTGATGGCAATTTGGTCAGTTTTCTCAACTGATAATACATTAATTTTGTGGACTGCTGATGAGCTAATCAAAATCTTCTCTCAGAACTCACATGATTACTCCTATACAGAATGAACAATGTGGAGATTTGATAACATCCACTCGTAATTTAGCCTTTCTTTGCTGTTTATCGCTGTTTGGGGCTCCTCTTAAGCATCATTGTTTTTCCCCTCTAACTATTTACTATGGTTTTTCCATGATTTTGAAGAAACTGACATGAAAAAATTTTCCCATATAAATAAGGGAGCGACAACCACAGGTGTTGATCAAGCTTTGCTCAGTTATCAAACCCCAGATAGAGAAACATTAACACATGAACCTGAAGCGGGAACAAATGCAAGTGTTGGTATCATTGAAGAGGCAAAGCAGCAAATGAAGCTGGCTGGACCTCTTATAGCAGTGAGCTTTCTTCAATATTTTTTGCAGATCATTTCCATCATGTTTGTTGGTCATCTTGGAGAGCTTCCTCTCTCGAGTGCTTCCTTGAGGACTTCCTTCGCTTCTGTCTCCAGTTTCAGCGTCCTGGTATATTTCTAACTATGCACTTCTTTTCTATGAATTTTATTTTGACATGATAAAGTTCATAAAGCTGACTCTGATCGATCGTGATGCATAAGGCTGACTCCACTTTGAGTAGGAGCTTAAAAGCCTACACGATGACAGAGATCCTGACTTGATAGGAGTAAAAAGCATATGACAGGGATCACATGTCTTGATGGAATATGACAGGGATTGAGTCTTGTTGCGATTTTAAAGTCAGATGATGACAGGGATCATAATTCATGGTCGATTTCAATTGTCGTGCAATTTAATGTAGGATACGAGTATAGCAGTTAAGCATATACTAAGTCTGAAACGTATCGAGTTGAAATTTCCACACATTGCTTACAGGGCAGTCTTTAGGGTCAGGCAATAGGGTTCAAACTAGGATGGCTCTCTGAGTTTTGTTGCACTGCTTATAGTAGAGCTTATGATCCGAATGGAGTTGATATGACGTTATGTTTTTTTACTTTCATTAGCTAGGCATGATGAGTGCATTGGAGACGCTGTGTGGACAATTATATGGAGCAAAGGAGTACCACATGCTGGGGATATACAATCAGAAAGCAGTGCTAGTGCTATTAGCTTTCAGTGTTCCCCTCGCGGTGATATGGTGCTTCACTTGGAACATCCTCATATTGCTTGGTCAGAACAAAGCCATAGCAACTGGGGCGGGAGAATTCAACAGATGGATGATCCCTAGCCTTTTTACGTACGCGGTACTGCAATTTCTGAACAGATTCCTGCAAACTCAGAATATAGCTGTACTATTATGATAACCTCTGATATCACCGCTGTTCTTCATATTCTATTTTGTTGGGTTCTTATCTTCAAGTTCGGCATGGGGATCAAAGGCGCTGCTCTGGCGAATTGCCTGTCTTATTGGGTTAATGTCTTTTTGGTGGTGATCTATGTCAAGTTTTCGCCTGCCTGCAAGCACACTTGGACAGGGTTTTCGAGGCAAGCGATGAATGCTATGTTACGCTTCCTCAAGCTGGCTGTCCCTCAAGCAATTATGATTTGGTATGCCCTCGTTTCCTTCAACATGGTTTACTTCTGCTATATATCTCGAACATAGAATGAAGTGCTGTCTTTTTTCTGTTGTTCTCTGCTGCAGCCTCGAGTATTGGTCATTTGAAATGGTCGTGCTTTTATCTGGTCTTTTACCAAATCCAAAACTACAGACGTCAGTACTATCAATCAGGTTTATACTTGCATCCATCGGATTTGCACCTATCAATGAATATTGGTATATAATGTGATGTGCCTCGACAGCAATCTCTCCCTTTGCAGGTTCAAGCTGCTTGCGGAAAATCATTTCTCTCAAACCTTGTTTTAAGGAAGAGTTTTCCGCACCAGGTTCAGTTTGAAGCAGGCGGCGATGAAACCCTAACGCAGTCGTTGATGCCCGATCGACGATCCCAGCCACTGGACATGCTAGATCCAACGGATCTAATCCGATCTGCTTCTTTGTCTACCTCCTCGTAGTGGTGACCGATGGTGGTGAAACACCAACCTTGATGTGATCGAAGATCGTCCAGCTCTGAGATCAGAGGGGTCCATCAAGACCGAAACGAAACCCATCTTGGCGCTGTCGTCGCTGTGGAGATAGACGAAAAAGCACCTCGATCTCCGTCCTCCTTCTCATCCGATCTGCTTCTTCCTCTAATCTTCTCTCGGTAGTAGCTAGCTGTCGTCGATGCCCGATCGACGATCCCAGCCACTGCCCATGCTAGATCCGTTGGATCTAGTTCGATGTGCTTCTTCATCTATACCTCCTCGCAGTGGTGGCCGATGGTGGTGAAACACCAACCTTGATGTGATCCAAGATGTCCAACTCTGAGATCAGAGGGGTCTATCAAGGCCGAAACGAAACCCACCTTAATATTGCCGCCGTTGTGGAGAGAGATGAAAAGCACCTCGATCTCCGTCCTCCTTTTCATCCGATCTACTTCTTCTTTTAATCTTCTCCCGGTAGTAGCTAGCAGATGGTGAAACAAAACCCTTGATGTAGTCGAAGATCACTGACGGCGATTGGGGGTGATTCCTCAACAATGTAGCCGTCCGAGATCTGTGATATGAGGGGTCCATCAAGAGGGGAAACGAAACCCAGCATGACGCCGTTGCTGTGGAGAGATATGATAAACAATGACAGTTAGGATTTGGATTGGAGTTCGATCTTTCTGTCTCGGGGAACAGAGGTCAAACCCTAATGTCCCCGATGCTTTGACGATGATGATCGAATCAATCATCATGGTGTTGAGACCTTGTTATGGTCTTGCGGATAGACGATCGGTGCCGATGGGGTGATTCCCCATGTCGATTGGAGATCACGAGATCCTTCCGGGGCGAGTCCCTAACCCTAGCTGTGGTGATGAAGAAAGCGGTGACGATGGGATTCGAATTGGAATCTTATTCCTGACGGACTAAGTACGCTGAAATGGTTGATGAGATTATCAGGATCCAAGCTGAGAAATTGCAGCAAGGAAGTGAGCTTGCTAGAGTGAGGCCTAAAGAAATGGACTTGCCTGATTCAATTCTTGCATTGGATGGAGTTGTTACTTTACTGAAAGATATCAAGGACGATGTGGAGGCAGTTCAGAGCAATGGTAGGCCAGCTGGTCTGGAAGTTGAAATTTTTATGGAATGAATTATGGAATAATTTAAAAGAAAGATTTGAAGATGTTAACTGGCCAGACATGAATGGACAACTTTAAGGTTGTAAGATTTTAAGTCTATTCAGGAATATAATTCTGCGTTGTTCAGTATTATTTTACGCTTGACATTATGTAGAGAGCCTAAATCGGATAAGAAAATATTGGAGAAAACATATTCCGTTTTTCATCCCGCAAATGCAACTCTAATGCATCAATATCGGATTTTGAAATTTACTTAATATAATGAATTGTTTTCAATGCTTCTTGTTGCAGAAAAAAAACTAGGAGTTATTGATGATAAATTTCTAAGTTCATCCAATTGGTTCTACCCTTTTATCTGAAACAATGGCCATCAGAAATGGCAATTGACGTGAAAGAGGACGAGGTCGTGGAGGTACTCGTGGTCGTGCAAGATTCCACGATCGACGATATAATCCGATTACGAATATGGGACATCAGAGATGGCATTAAAAAAAAAATGTTTGGACATGTAATTCTAACATCAAATGACATCACCCTTGTTGGAAATAAATGGGTTTTTGTTAGAAAACAAAATGAAAAGAATGAGAACGTGAGATATAAGACTAGATTAGCAGCTCAAGTATTTTCGCAAATATCTGATACAGATTATGAGAAAACATATTCTCCGATAGTGGATGGAATTATTTTTCATTTCCTCATTGGTTTGGCAATCATGAAAAGTTTTGAAACCAGGCTCAAGAAAGCATATTTATACGGATCTCTTGATAAAGATATCTATATGAGAATTTCTGAAGGATTCAATATGCCAAAGACACAGAAATCCAATCAGTTATACTTAGTTAAACTACAACGATCGTTGTATGGTTTAAAGCAATCTGGTCGTATGTGGTACGATCGACTCAGTGAGTATCTGATTAAATTGGGATATAAGAATAATGGTGTATGTCCATGTGTCTTTATAAAGAAATCATAATCTGACTTTGTTATCATTGTTGTGTATGTGGACGATCGCAATCTTATAGGGACTGTACAAGATCTCACAAATACAGCTTCACTCCTGAAGAGTGAATTTGAAATGAAAGATCTTTGTAAGACCAAATTTTGTTCAGGTATACAAGTTGAACATTTAGGATCTGAAATTCCTTATTTAAGTGCAATTGGTGTGTTTATGTATCTTGCTAATTGTACAAGATCAGATATTATTTTTGCGGTTAAATTGTTAACAAGGCACAGTTCAGCTCCGACAAGAAAACACTGAAATGGAGTCAAGTATGTTATGCAATATCTTCGTGAAAGCTTTGATATGAGACTGTTATATTCAAGAGGAACGAAATCCACCCTGATTGGATTTGCTCATGTCGAGTACTTGTCAAATTCACACAAAGCAAGATCACGAATCGGCTATATATTTATATTTGAAGATACTGTAATATCATGGAGATTAGTGAAACAGACTCTTACAGCAACATTTTTCAGTCATTCAGAGCTCATTGTTACGCACGAGACTAATCGAGAATGTGTGTCATTAAGATCTATGATATAGCATATACATGAGCCATGTGAAATACTTTTAGTTTGTGCAAAGTCTACAATCTTATATGAAGACAATGCAGGTTGTGTTGCACAGCTCAGAGGAGGCTACATTAAAGGCGATAGGACAAAGCATATATCACCAAAATTCTTCTGGTCTCATGATCTTCAGAAGGATGAAATCATCGATATACGACAAATCCGCTGAAGTGATAATTTGTCAGATTTATTCACAAGAACATTATCGGAAGCAAATTTTATGAGAAGCTCAGACATAAAATAGGGATGTGAAGGCTTAACAATCTTTTTGAACAAAAATTCAATGTTTAAGGGAATTTTGTTTGAGGGGAAGATTGTATCTTTTTTCTTTCGTCCAGATTTTTATCCCATTGGATTTTTCCTGACAAGATTTTAACGAGGCAATCTTAATATGTGATAAATACATCAAAGAGAAGTGTTGTAATTATTCAATTATAATTACTCTTTGAAAGTGATGTATTTACACCTAAACCTAGATATTTTTTTTAAATCTCATATACTTTTAAGGCTATTAAAAAAAAGAAATGAAGAGAAAGAAAATGGTGTGTATTATAAAAGATGGTGATTTGTTCTGATGTTTTTATGTGAAAAGATTATTAAATATGGTATGTTGGTTATATTTTGGGACGATCCGAGTAGAAAATATGGCTTATAATATGAGACGGATGGAGTATTTGGAAAAAGAGAATGTGTGTCGTGACAATGACATAGATATGTCTAGTGTAAAATGAATTATTGAGGGTAAAAAATAAAAAATAAAAAATTAAGATGTATTTAATCTTAATTTTTGATTTGTGTTGTTTCAATCTTAGTTTTTAATTTATTATTAGATAAATCTATATCATGACCCATAAATTCTTATTATTTTATGTAAAATCACGTGAGACCTGAGAGGAGATTTTGGCTTTTCCAGCAGCAGACCACAAAATAAAGTTTGTATTCTCTATTGAGAAAAATCGGCAATCAAGCATATGTTCATTGGATGGAGGTGCACCGGTTAAATATAGCGAATTTCTAATACTATATAGCAGCGTACTGATTGTAGTACTGTAGTATGTTATAACGATTTGATTCGGATCAGATTTTTTATGTGTATTAAATTTGATATATTTTGATTGTTATATTATGATATTTTATGATGATGATGGGTTTGATGTAAAAGAATAAAAGAAAATAAGGAAGAAGATAATGTAATGTAATAAAATATAATTGGATATTGTGATTATTTTAATATAAAATTATTTTCAAATAAGAAAATAAAATAAATGTACTATTTATGGGATGTTTCAAAATATAAAGTGTTGTAAAAATTATAGGAGGAGGAAGTACATAACAGATTGATTAATGTATATTTATAATTTTATCATCTTCCTTATCGTTAAGATGAAAGATTAGTTCAGTGATAAATAAACCTTTTATATAAGAGAGAATTATCTATTAATCATTAAAATGTAAAATGTTTATCAATTAATTATATTATATTATCTTGTCTACCAATTAGTTATTTATCTAGTATAGAAAGATAATAAATTATTTTTAAATTCAAATCAAATAAGATCGAATGATAATTAATAAGTTAGAAATGACTTCTTAATAATTAAATTTGAAAAATAAGACTTATTGTAATTTATATTTTATTTAACTACTTCATCCGTTTCAAATTAAATATAACATTTTAATTTTCATATTTGTCGAAACAAACTTTGATTTGTGTCGTGGAACGTTCAAATATCATTTTTCATAAAATTATCGTGAAACACTAATAATAGTTTAAATTATATATTTTAATTTTATATATGTGATATAATTTTCATGTATCGTTAACATGAATAATAAAATTCTTTAAAATATATATTAAATAATGTAAAAAATAAAAGATTTTCATATAATTTGGGAGGGAGATAGTATATGGATAAGGGATTCGATATCTATCCGCTGAGAACATAATTAGAATAACATACACTACACGCGCTACAATTGAAGCATAAGGTTTGCATTTAATCAGCGGCCAAGAGAGTAATTTTCTAGACCAGCCACTCCAACGCTGCCCATATAAATACATCACCATTCATTGCTCTACTCACATTCCCTCATCGGCGATTTTTTGTCCACCAACATATTTTTCTCTCCTCAAATAAAACTAAGGGATCACCATTCGATCGAATCCGGCGATCGATGGAAGAAGAGAGCAGCAACAAGGCGGCACTGCTGTCGAAGAACGGCGGCGGAGAAACGAGGAGGAAGATAGGGTGGAGAGAGGTGGCGGAGGAGGTGAAGAACGTGAGTTGGATAGCGGGGCCGATGGTGGCGGTGGTGATGTCGCAGTATATGCTTCAGGTTAGCTCCACGATGATGGTCGGACACATCGGCGAGCTCGCCCTCTCCAGCACCGCCATCGCCGTCTCCCTCGCCGGCGTCTCCGGCTTCAGCCTCCTCGTATGCGTCTATTTTAATTTTCTACTTGTAGCGATATTTTGATCATCTTGTGGCTTTGGATTTTATTTTATTTTTCGTATTTGGTTTGGCTGTCCTTGAAAATCTGAATTTTTGTTGAGTTTAGTATTTTATGGTAATTGTTGATCCGATTAATTGGGGCTTTTTTCTGGTTGTGAGATGTGTATGATTCAAACATGTGACATTAATGTCATATTTATTCTGATTACATACTAAGTAATTAATTATATCATAAATTCAGCACAGATGATTGAAGACTCGGGATATTTAGTACCATAACAACACAAGTGACAACGCGGCAGTCAGGGGATTTCAATGGAATTAATAGGGTTTTAGTACAATCAGTGAATTTTTTGTTAAAATATGTGTGTTTTCATAGTTTTCAACTTTTTGATCAAACATAGTTTTTAATTTTATCACACTGGGGTTCGGGTTTTACACTCTGAGTCTGAGTGGGTTGTAACAGCTACTCCACACAACTCGATAACTTAGTATGCTTTTGTAGCCCAAACGACGTGTACATTGATTAATGTATCAAGGTGTACTCCACACTACCCGATAACTCAAAAAGTTATGGGCATCACTGTATCAGTATGAATAAACATTGATTAATGTACCAAGATGTACTCCACACACATCGATAACTCAAAAACTTATTGACATAGTGTGTATCGGTATGAATAAACACTCTTTGTTGTTTGTAACATGGATAAAACTACATACATCTCGTTTTTTTTTTTTAGATTTTATTTGTTACGAGATATCTGGATAGTAGTTGTTGTTATCGTCTTACTGTATAAGTATGAGAAGTTGTTCTTGCTACAGAACATCCATTTTCCAACTCTATATGTTGAGGACGGAGGATGATTCGGAGTCTTTGTCATTTATTCTTTTGTTTATCCAAGAGGGGGGGGTGTAAATTTGGGGTGAATGTTGCCACACTTTTCTGGAAAATTTGTCAATGATGGTGTGCTGGTTCCTAGTTAAAGTCATGTTGCAATCGAACTGGCTTTGGTAGGATTTGTATTATTGCTGTGGCATCTATCTGCCAAAACAATAAGCCTGCCTCATCAACTTGTTTGTTTTCTGCCTCATCAACTGCACCCAATTTTTATTTTTATTTTATTTACTGAGTCTTTTGTCTTGCGTACCAAAGCGTCTTAATCATATGAGGTCAAGGTATCATATCGTAATTCTGTGAATAGATTTATTCATATCGATCGTGAAAAAAAATATATATATATATATATATATATATATATATAATAT
>JAOVYX010021767.1:0-15371 GCA_035668315.1 Drosera spatulata
CTCTACAAACCAACAGACTCAGTCATTGGATTCTAAGTCCAAGCCTAGAGAATGGTATAAAGATAAGGAGGATATTTTTACATCAAAGAGAGGGTAAGTGAAGGATTGATCGTTCTTGAATCCCGAATGAAGCGAGGCGGCCGAGGAAACGGGTAAGAATATGTAGAAGAACTTGGATATCAACGACTCTACCTTTTATATGGTTCCTTGTTTTGTAGTACATTATATGTAGTTTTCATCTGAATATGTAGTTCCTTACTTTGCATATACAATTCACAAGTTAATCAAAAGCAGTTTATATCTTACCATTATGTTGTTCACATCTTACCATTATGTATTTCTCATCTTAGCATTATGTAGTTCATATCTAATTAAAATACGAAATTCGGATTCAATAATGTTCATCTCACATCTGAATAATGTTGAGTTCATATTTGAGTAATATGTAGTTCACGAAGCAGTTTATATTGTTCCTATTGCAGTTCACATTTAATATTATGCAGTTCACATATAAACAATAAATAGTTCATATGTAAATAATTTGTAGTTCACATCTGATTATATGTAATTCTCTAAGTATTTTAATCAGTTCACATTTAATAGTATGCAGTTCACATGTTAACGATATGCAGTTCATATATAAGCAATGAAGGAGACAAGTCACATGTAATGTTTAAAAAAAAAAAAAAAAAAGGTACTTCTAGGAAAGTAGTCCACACGAGTAGCTGAATCAGTTCACTCAATGAAGGGAGAGAGTTCACGCATTCATATAATACAGTTCACAACAACAACAAAAAAAAAACAGTTTATATTTCGCAGTTCACAGTTCTCAGTCATCAACATCTAATATTAACTCATGGATTGTTATTCTTGTTCAAATTATTACATATTTATGATCCTTATAACTCGTGAAATGGTTTTACACCATAATTAGATATCGACATTCATGATTATATGCAGTTCATATTGATCCCATCAAATTATGTTATGTTTTCTATTGACTAATGATGTGTATGAAAACACACATCATTTCTTTACTCTACATGTTTGTTCTATGCCTCATGTATCGTCTATTTTATGTTTTTAGAGTCTTTTTATCTTGGAATGTTGGTACTGCTGCTTTTTTGATGTTTCTAGCAGATGGGTGCGAAATTTGGAACAAAATAAAGAAAGTTGAAGAAGAATGACGAGTCATGAGCTCAAAGGCTGAAATTCACAAGATTTTCGTCGTTTCATGTGGTTCGAGAGGTAATACGGCAAAGTTTCACGTCAACATGCTAGATTAGCGAGTTTTGATGTGTTGTATAAGTTTCTAGAATTTTTGGACGTCGGTTAGAATTTTTTATAATAAGTTTAGGTGATCAGCACATTTGTCGCGGTCACAACGGCATGATGTCGCGGGCAAGGTGTCTGTCGTGGGCGCGACGCCTCCATGGTCGCGGGCGTGACGATCATTTTCAGCAAAATTCCGGATTTTTAATATGTTGCGAGCGTGACACTAACTGGGTCACGGCCGCAACTGTCTCCCAGATGCAGAACATTAATTTTTAGCCATCGGATCGTTTTGCCTTTGACCTAACTCTATAAATACATGCTTTAGGGTTCTTCTAATCATCATTGAGCACCAGAGGCGGCAGAGACGATCAGAGAAGAAGGAGACATGAAGAGGAGAGGCTTTGGAGGGTTTTGATCAAACTTTTCAAGGGGAATTGATTCACGATTCATTTCTATTGCTTTGGATTCATTTTGGAACGTGATTAGCACCGTAAAAAATTTATTCTCGGTACTTTATTCTCTGCAGAATGTTTGTCTTTGATGCTATGACTCATTCCATGCTTAGATTGATTGATATTCGTGAGTAGATCATTAGTAGGGATGCGTTGATGAACTTAGATGTCCTTACATCATGAGATGAAGTTTATTTTTTGATTAAAACCAGAGATGTTAATGATGAATATGTTGCATGAAACCTGCTAGAACTATTGCATAACATATGTTTATTAGATTGATCACCTAATATATGTAAGTTAGAGTTATAAATCACGCTAAGTGATTTATTCAGTAGCGAATTGATATAATATGATTTAAGCTACTTGTCATATATAATCAATGGTTTTATATGCATTGGACATGATTAGTTTAAGGTAATTGCTATACATGTTATGAATGGTTTTTCCATGTTTTGAATCAAATCTTTTGATGAAACCATGTTTGAGCTGATTGAAATGGTTTTAATTTATTGAGTTAATTTGACTATCCGAGCTAATTGAAAGTTAGAAGTTAAGGAACGTAGTGAGTTAAGTCAAAACTCATCACAGCCATTCCATATTAATCATTACATCTAATATTCAGAAACATCCGTGATTGATCTAGGTGACTCAAAAGGAATTCAACCATTATCCCTACATTACTCCCAACTTAAAAAAATTCCTCTATATCTCAACTCTTTCTTACCTTCTGTTCGATCTAGTTAGTTTAGTTTTAAGTTATCCTTTTAGTTTCATCAGTAAAACAAAACCCCCCCAAACTTTAGTTTTCATAATTATAAGAGTTCTTTATAGTGACTAAAAAAGAAGAATAAATAATATTACGATCGTCCCTGTGGTTTCAACCTTTACTTCCATTACTGTATTAATTTAATATTTTTAGTGTATAAGTGAGTGCATATAAGTTCTAATTTGACGTGACTGCGACAACACGCATCAACTAACACTCACGTTTTTAAGATTATGTAATATTTGATATTTCACTCATACTGTATAGCCTTAAGTATATACTTAAGATCATGACACTCAAGTTAATAGATTATGTAATGTTTTAAATTGATTAACACTCACACTTTTTTGATTTTGTAATGTTTGATATTTCATTCATATTGTATAGCCTGTATATATTTAAGATCATGACACTCACGATTTTCTAATTATATAGACAATTTATTTAGCAGCAACAATAGCTCATTTAGCAAAATATAACGATTTACATAGTCATATCACCACTTCATACATTATCTTTATACGAATTCCATGAATACATGTAAAGATCAACAGTTGTATAGCATATCCAATAGTTTATGTAGCAAAAACAACAGTTTACATAGCATCATCACCACTTCATATATTCTGATGTCGATTGTCTTAAATACATGCCAACAGCAACAGTTCATACAGCATACCCTACAGCTCATATAGCAAAAATAACAGTTTATATATAGCATTATCGTTAGTTCACATATTCTAATGTTGACTGCCTCGAAAAATACCAACACCAACAATTCATATATATAAAAAAAACAAAAGTTTAAATCGTATTCTCAACAGTTTCCATCACTCATGTTTCTAGTTATGCACAGTTCTTTAAGCAAAAACAACAATTCATTAAAAAAAACATTTTGCATAACTACATCATCAGTTCACACATTTTCTTTACACGAATTTCTTGAATAAATCATCAACAGTGCATCCAACCAAAACAACATTTCATACATCACATATAATAATCTACATAACAACATCTATCTGTCTCCGATTTCTCATTATCTGTAAATATGTGGAGTATTTGTGTTGAAGAATTATTATCATCATGCGACTTACAAATTCCTTTGTAGTCCATCTCCAAGTCCATATCTACATCGTCTTCGTGTTTTGAGACACCTTTCATAAAAAAATATTAACAAAATCAATAAAAAAATTAATAAAATAATGATTCATAAAAAAAATGAAAAAACTATGCACAAAAATATAAAAGAAGAAGTTCATAAAAAGAATCCCAATTCACATGTCTATATAACACAATTCACTAAACTGAACAAAAACAGTTTACAAGTCTAAATTATCCAATTCACGTTCCAACTTCCAAATAATAGTAAAATCATCTCCGAAAGATCAATGATAAAATCATCATTTTCGAACTCTCACATGGCCTCAGACTCTCACAAGGTCTTCACGTCTCTACTTCTCATTTTTTCCACATTCCCCCCTCTCTCGTCAAGAACCCAAACATGAAACACTTAAAGAAAAACAACAACAAAATCACATAATTAATGTTCATGGAGATCTCAATTTGAAGTATCATTCCTTTGCTCATCCCCGTAGACACAGCCGTCACCTTCACCTTCCTCACAATGCTCACACATAGTCTGACCCGGAATCCTCTCCAACGCCAACAACCCGCCTCTCCCCCCTTTTCTCCGTCTCCTTCCTCGCCCAAACCGACTTATCCGACACCACAACCCCACATACACCTCAACCGCCACCTTCTTCTTATCCGTACCCTTCGTCGTTGAACATGTTGAGATGTGATTAAGAAGAGAAATCTGAAAATTGCATGTTTGCGTTTGAATTTTTAAATAAAGGGGTTGAATGAATGAATGGGTGGAAATGGTTTGGTGGCTCGATGGGTTTGAGCCTGATGATGGTGTGATGAAGATGTGGTGGAAAAGAGAAGGATTGGGTTAGGGTTATTTGGGTGGGTTAGAAAAGCAATATGATTATGTTAGAAAATATGTATGAATAGATTAAAATGAGGATAGTATTTATATCAAATTATAAAATAAATTTTAAATGAATATCCAAATATGTATTAAATAAATGGGATATTAACATATAAGTTAGAAAGTTTATCGTGAAGTTTAAAATATTTGTTTTTAAAAAAATATTTATAAAAGGGTATTTAAGACGAAGACAAAGGAAAAGATGATCCAAAACGGAAAGCGAAAAGTCCCTGGAGGCTACCAACACAACACAGCACAAGAGAAAAGGATTTGAAAGTCATGTGGCAGAGACGCGCTCCACCTCAGAAATCGGTTGTTCCACGTGGCAATCTCTTGCAGGCCAACTGAGATCGCGTAGAACACTAGCCTCTTATCCAATGAATACCAAAAATTGTCTCCATGATAAGTTGATGACTGCTGTTCGACTTCCTTTTTCTTCTGCAGCTCTCTCTCTCTTTGTTTCTTACCATGACCGCAGTTGCTCTTGCTGCTGCTTCTGCTTCTGCTTCTTCTTCTGCTATTTCTGTACCCTTTTCTCTCCGTAGATTACCATCCACCTTTGCTACCAGAAAGGTGGGTAGGAGAGTATGATATCGCAGCTTTAGCATGCGTGTTTGCCCGGATTCAGTGTGTTCAAACTATTTTATTGTGTTATGTTTTTTTTTTTGGTCGATTGTATGCAAGGATTGTTCTTCTTTCTTAGCATCTTTGATTTCAGTATGGTACTTGGCTATACAATCGGCTACTTTGCTAGGCACAACTTCATCGATTCCACCAGTCTCCCTGGAATGACCCACTCTTGACTAAGTGAATCAAATCATGACGTCGATTTTTCTCGAAAAATAAGTTTAAAAAAATAAAAATCGTATAGTCAATTTGACAAAGTATGGTGGTTCCCTGCATTAAGTCCTCAATTGGCCCTTTGATGTCAGAATATGATGCATAGTTTTTTTGTTGTTGTTTGGATAGATCAGTTTAAAATCCTCAAATTTTGTCAATTTTGATGACGAGATACTGACAAATTATGCAGTGTGTCAAAGGCAGAATTAAAGTATTTGCGCTGTTGCGAGAGGACGAAGGGGAGAGGTTGGTAGAGAAGAAGAGCCCATGGACGACACTCTTTGAAGTGGAGCATCCAAGACCTAGAGGTCCACTTTATAAAGGGAAGTTCCTGGATGTTAATGAAGCTCTAGAAGTTGCTAGATTTGATATCCAGTATTTGGATTGGCGAGCTCGTCAGGATCTGCTTACTATAATGTTACTTCATGAGAAGGTATTTGTTCGATTTCTATGGCTTAACTCCATACTTGGTTGTCATTCTGCACTATTGCAGTGCTTCCACGTAACTGCTTTCTCCGCCAGGAGATTCCTATTTGTTAGTCTATACTAGCATGCTAGTATGTCTTGAAGTAAAGTACAACCAAATTTCCCGTCAGCGCATCAACACATGCAACCCACATATTTCATGTGGTAAATTTCACATAACCCTCTATGGTTTTGACTAAAGGCAAGTGTATTAGGTTTTCAAAACTACACAAGTAACTCCCTCCTTAAGGCACATAACCCCCGTGGATAATTTAATGTACTTGGTTTTCAATATTGGAGAAAGTGTCTTTGAAAATATTATGCCCAATATTTTCTCATATGATTATGAAAAAATTTAGAATTCCCAATATTTTTGTCTGTAATATAATAAAAAATATTTTAGAAATAAATTTGAATACAATAAAAAAAATTATTTTGAATTTATTTTTCAAATATTAGTATTAAGGGGGATATATGTCATAGAGGGGACTCTTCGTCCAATATTGAAAACCAAGTACATTAATTTATCCACTTTAAAAACTAAGAGGGGTTATGTGTCTTGAGAGGGGGGTTATTTGCCTAGTTTTGAAAACCTAGTACACTAGTTTGTTCCATTTTAAACTTTAGGGGTTATGTAGAATTTACCTATTCATTTTATGGATTTGCAGAAAATGGATTTCCATCTCCGGCTCACATAACTATTGAACCACAACCTCCTCTCTGCCCTCTCTAGAGGAGCTTTCTTCTCGAGGGTATGGTATCCTCATTCTCCAGAGGGTCTTCCATTGGTGAAGCTTCTAGATATCAACTAATGAACAAGAATTTTGTACCAGCATATTCATCTCCCCTTGTATTATTATTCTAAGATGTAAGAGAAGTTGAAACTCATCCATATTTATTATTATGCATGTGAGTGTCAGTAGGTTAGTACAAAAAATAAGAAATTGAGACTGGAAATTGCAATTAACAAACGAACCATAACAGATAAGTCGAGGCAAGGGTTATGAGTCTCACCTAGGCCCTCTCCCCTCACGCAAAACTGGTTGCCCCTTGGGGCCCAAACCCATTTCCAACCAAACTATATATATCTTCATACCAAATTTCCAATGTGATTTAACACCTTATACCAAGATTCCAATGATGATCATCATTTAACGTAGTATGATTATCTACATGAACTGTGATTCTTTTTTATACTCTGACAACAGCCTGATGCAGGCTCAGTATCTCCACTTTGGCTTGCCTTGCATTTTAATGATATGCTAACTAATTTTTTATGCTTGATATTCTCTCAGCAGTTACCGAAATTTAAATACTCAGTTAGTTTGTTCTTACACATGAGGTTGTGAGTGCAGGTTGTTGATGTCCTAAATCCTCTGGCTCGTGAGTACAAGTCCATTGGTACTGTGAAGAAAGAATTGGCTGGGCTGCAAGAAGAGCTTGCACAGGCCCACAAACAGGTTAGAAAGTTCATAGAGCAAGTAGTGATCTTGTACTAGTGCTGAAATGTACAAGATTTCAGTTCCCTTATCAGTCAACAGTGCTTTGCACCGATATCCTGAACCACTAATATGAATTTATTATTATCCCAGGTTCATATATCTGAAGCACGGGTTGCCACTGCTCTAGATAAGCTAGCTTATATGGAGCAATTGGTGAATGATAGGTTACTGCAAGATAGGAGCACAATCCTCTCAGAAGAAACACTGCCAACACCAAGCACATCAACCCAGTCGTTACATACAGGTAAAGGCAAGCCACCTCGGAAAAGCTTGAGGGTGTCTGGTCCTATCGAATCTTATCATCCCAGCTTGAAGAATTACTGGTATCCTATTGCCTTCTCCGCCGATCTCAAGGATGACACTATGGTATGTTTTTGTGCATATCTGCAAAAGTTTTGATGGATTAGTCCATATCCCTCGGTCTCATAAGGGTTATTCGCATTTACTTGACCGAAAAAGGAAACAAGGTAGTGAATTAATCTGATACAATAAATTATTTGTTTAATCATTTTATTTACGTTTTCATCAAACAGAACTGTCAGAAAGCCTTGTTTTTATTGGTTGATAAATTTGGACTAAAAGATGCTTCTCTTGTTTCAGATTCCTATTGAATGCTTTGAGGAGCCTTGGGTTATTTTTCGAGGGAAGAACGGGAATCCAGGATGTGTACAAGACACTTGTGCTCATAGAGCTTGCCCTCTTCATCTTGGAACAGTTAGCAATGGTCGCATTCAGTGCCCCTATCATGGTTAGTTGGCTTAATTGGATCAGCGACCTTATTGTATGTGGTACACAGAGCCTTAAAACAACTCTTTCAAGAGAAAAACTGGTTATTTATATTAGTTATCAATGGATGATAGCTAACCTTGTGAAACGTGGTGGCTTCAGGATGGGAGTACTCAACGGATGGAAAATGTGAAAAAATGCCATCTACTAGATTGTTGGATGTGAGATTAAAATCTGCTCCTTGTTTCGAGCAAGAAGGGTTGATCTGGATTTGGCCTGGAAATGAACCTGCTGCCATCAGCGTACCTTCTTTATTGCCTCCTTCGGGTTTTATAGTCCATGCTGAGGTAGGTAATTGGAGATTGCATTGAATGATTTGTTTTAGGGTAACTAATGAGTCGCAGACTCAATTATTGTTTTGTATTTCTCGTGAAGTCTAATGTTGCTGAAAAACGCCAGATTGTCATGGAGCTTCCTGTGGAGCATGGATTACTTATAGATAACCTTTTGGATCTTGCCCATGCCCCTTTCACTCACACTTCAACCTTTGCAAAAGGATGGAGTGTACCAAGGTTGGTTTTTTCAACTGTTTTCTTTGTACTGTTCATGCATCTGGTAAATGGTTTCACCCTCCCGCTCTCTTCTTTCTGTTGGTTGAGAAAAGAGTGCATTGAAGGAACCAACGGAATACAAAGTATCGGAAACATCAATCTTATGATACATCATGGCACAATTGTTTACAACTACCAATAACGTAATGTGTAATCTAGTAAAATGCTGCAAAATTTATTTGATGGAGCTTGTTTGGTTATCTTTATTTGATTTGAAGAAAGATACTCCTATGTTTTAATTTGCTCATGGTAATGCATCCTAAATAACTCGCTACTTGATTTTCAGCTTAGTGAAGTTCCTGACTCCTGCATCTGGTTTCCAAGGATATTGGGACCCTTACCCAATAGACATGGAATTCAGACCACCTTGTATGGTGCTGTCTACTATAGGCATATCAAAGCCTGGAAAGCTAGAGGGGCAGAGTACTAGGCAATGCTCAACTCACCTTCACCAGCTTCATGTGTGCATTCCATCATCTAGGCAAAAAACACGGTTACTTTACAGAATGTCTTTGGATTTTGCTCCCATTCTGAAGCACGTCCCTTTCATGGATCATTTGTGGAGACATTTTGCGGAGAAGGTACTAATCTTTGAGAATTGGTAAAATAGCAACTGGTTATGGTTACATTTTTATACAGGAGACCTTGCCATAATCGATGATTGAGAAGATATGTGAATTTAGTCAGTCTTCTTTAAGCTTTTGGTAATTTAGTTTCTCAGTTTGGTACCTAAACTACATGGTTCAAAGTCTCGGTATCGATCTTCATCTCAGTTGCCAGAATTGTACAATGGTATCGGTTTCGGTCATGGTTTCCGGCGATGCACACCATTGTAGTAGCTAGATTCTTCAAAAATTCATGAAAACTTAATGAAAGATACCTCAAAATATTCTAAAAAGGTTTTTTTTTTAAGAAAAAGTATAGATAGTTTAATAGTCATAAAAAAATCATATTTGTTACATATAGCATTTCAACATCAACGAATTCGCTGCCTGACTTGTAAAAATGATATAATTTAAAAGAGTACACATGCCCTAAGAGAACACTATGTATCTAAAATAGTGAATTTGATAACTTGAACTCGATCAAACTTTTAAGGATTAAATGCCCGACTTTTGACGTATGATTCATGTCCATTAATAATTTTCTTTCGTTCTTCTCATCTCGGAGCTGAAGAGTCTCATCCTTTATTTTGGTCGAAAACGAGTTAGAACCGATATTTTTCTGACAAATTCGCAGAATAATACCAAATATATCCCTTGTTATATCAAATACGGTTTTCGATAGCATTTATTCTAAGAATTGATCAATAGCATCCGTATCATGATATCATTCAAGGTTTTATGAATGCATATCCAGAACTGGGTTTGTTTATGTAATGCCCTTGACGTTTACCAGAAAAATACCAAGTCTTGTGTTTGGTTTGCTCAAATTTGTAAGCATGATGGATCTAGGTGTTGAATGAGGACCTGCGGCTTGTACTTGGACAACAAGAACGAATGATAAATGGAGCAAATGTGTGGAACTGGCCAGTCATGTATGATAAATTGGGGGTCAGGTATAGGTTTTGGAGAGATTCCTTGGAGCGTGGTACTGAACAGTAGCCTTCCCGTGACATGAATGCTTGCGTGGTTTGATCTTCAACTCTTGCTGGTTTTTTTGCTTACTCTATTTCTTGGAGCCGATGCTTCTGTGAAAATGGTGGGTTGAGAACCATAATGCATCTTCAATTTGTTTGAAAGGTAATTGGCACTGGACAGCCTGCACCTATGTCTTTGAAGAGGAGCACCGTATTGAAGATCATGCAGCAATTGTTTATTTCGAGACCGGTATCTACATCGTTTTATTGGGGTGAAGCGGGGCGGTGGTGGTGGAAGCGTCACTGCACTTCAATAGCTGTGTTCTTTTGCTGTACAGTTCGAATGCAATTTTGGGTATGGCCGCCTTTCTTGCATTCTCAGGCCATTCCTCTTTTGTATGAGGTGTTGGAGTTTGACCCTAGATTCTTTGTATCTGACGACCTAGCCTTTGTAGGCGTATTTTCTGCAAGTTATCTTGTAAATTCATTTGCATGCTTGAAATGCTATATTGAAGAATCTAATTCATGTTTGTTGTATGCTACTTTCTCCCAAGTTGGATACTTGGGCATCGGGAGAGATGTCCTACTCAATTCTTGGGGGTCCTGATACAAATTAGAACAGCGTACGTGTTCCACAAAACATTTTAGGTTCGTGACCCATTCAGCAACATACATGTTCCTATTAATTCTGGCGAAGGAATGCCGGCGTCTACCACAAGCTCTGACTGAAAATGGCCATAAATTTAGTTATACCCTGGACTCCATGCTACAAGAACCTCATTGAACATCTGCAGCATGAGCTCCCTATCAGCACGCAGAAACAGGTCACCCAACTGATCCTTGATATATCATATATCTTGCTTAACAAGCCGGGCCTCCTGACGCTTTACAAGGACATTTCCAGTGTTGATGTCCTCCAGAAGACTTTCTTCACCAAGTTTTTTTAAAGCCGGTGATGTCATACTTGTTCCAGAAGCAACACCCCATGCATCCAGAACTCTTCAGGCGTTATAGTTCCATACAAATAACTAAGAAGAGTCATGCATGTGTTGGAAAAATAAACTTAATTAGTTGAAGCACTTTATTATTCATGTATTTGCTATATTCATGTATCTTTCTACTTTCATGCATCTTAGGATTCAGTAGTTTCTCATTAATTAGGTTCATGAACTAGTTTGGTTATGTACAATGTATTAGTGGTCATGTAATCCCTATAAAACGGCTTGTGCTTGAATTGTTTTGACAAGCCAAGTCATATAATCAAATCTTTTGTATAAAATCCTCTTGTCTCCTTCTCAACTTATTAATCTCCCACCCTCTATTTTACAACAAAGTGGTATCAGAGTAAAGTTGCAAAGATGAATAGGTCTTTTTCTTTGGCTGTTCCAAAACTTACAAAGGAGAATTATGGGCATTGGTGCATACGCATGAAGGCGTTGTTTGGTTCGCAAGAAGTGTGGGAGATAGTTGAGAACGGTTATGATGAGCCAGAAAATGAAGGGGCTTTGAACCAAGCCCAAAGGAATACTTTGCAAAAGAATCGCAAAGTTGTTCAACATGCTCTCTCCATTATTCATATGGGGTTGGATGAATTGAGAAGGTTGCGTCGGCAATGAAGGCTAAAGAGGTTTGGGAGATTTTGGAGATTTATTTTAAAGGAGTTGATCGCCTTCAAACTCTTCGAGGCGAGTTTGAATCCTTGCATATAAAAGAGTTCGAATCTGTGTTCGACTACTTCACAAGGGTGTCATCCATGGCGAATCAAATGAAGCAATTTGGTGAGAAGTTTGATGATGTTCGTATTGTGGAGAAGTTTCTTAGATCTCTTGATTCATGACTTGAGGTAATTGGTATGGCGATCGAAGAGTCAAACGACTTGGAGACTATGACCGTGGATCGACTCATGGGGTCGTTGAAAGCATATGAAGAAAGATTGAAGAAGAAGGGAGAACCCACATTCCAAATTCTCCAAACCAATGTTTCTTTGGGAGATCAAAAGAATGAACAAGGATGGTCTCAAGGAAGAGTCATGGTCGGGGTCGTGGCCGTGGTCGAGGAGGAAATCAAGGTCATGGTCGTGGATGGAACGAAGCAGTACAAAGTTCCAATCAAGGGACAAATCATCATCGCGAGGACGTGGAAATTATGGCTCATTAAGAGGTGGTGGAAGAAGGTACCGAAAGCCTAATGTTCTATGCTACTCTTGCCAAAAGTTTGGCAATTTTGTTTTCGAATGTAGAAGTATGGGCGGTGACAATAAAGAGAGAGTCTATTATGCTAAAGCTAAGGAAGAAGAAGATTTGCTGCTGTTATTGACGAGCAAAGAAGAGAAGGACAAAGGAGTATGGTATCTTGATACTGGCGCTGCTAATCACATGACTAGGAATAAGGAGATCTTCTTAACTTTGAATGAGTCGAAGAAGGACAACATTATCTTTGGTGATGACACCAAAGTGCAGATAAAAGACAAAGGTAATGTTCTGATCCAGGCCAGAAATGGGAGTCATCTTTTAATTTCTCAAGTCTATTATGTTCCAACTTAACTTATATTCTAAGTTTGGGGCAATCACTTGAGATGGGGTATGATATTCACTTGAAAGATCGTTATCTTTTCTTGAGAGATGGATCTCATAAGTTGATAACAAAGCTGCCCATGGAGAAAAACAGGATGTTCAAGTTGATCATCCAAGATGCTTGAAGAGTTGTGTAGAAGATACTTCTTGGCTTTGGCATTTGAGATTAGGTCACTTGAATTTTGGAGGCTTGAAGACTTTGGCAGAAGAAGAGATGGTCAATGGACTATCGAAGATTTGTCATCCCAGCTAACTATGTGAAGGATGTCTTTATGGGAAGCAACGAGGAGAAGTTTCCCAAAGGAGGCTACATCAAGATCAACAAGGCCACTTCAGCTTGTTCATGCCGATATGTGTGGACCAATCAAGCCCTCACATATGGTAAAACTAATTATTTCCTGCTCTTCATTGATGACTTCTCTCGCAAAGCTTGGGTCTATTTATTGAAGGCAAAGAGTGATGTCTTTGGAGCATTCCTAAAATTCAAAGCTCGGGTGGAGAAAGAAAGCGGGTGTTTTTGTTTGTGCCGAACTCGGGATGTAGGGTTCGAGTTCGGAAGTCGGGCCTGAGCTACATCAAGATCAACAAGGCCACTTCAGCTTGTTCATGTCGTTAATGATTACGGAACTCCAAATGTCACATTGGGAATGATAGCATTGATGTCAGCGTCTTAATAGCGAAACTGGAGCGTCCCATCAATCAATGCATGCGTCCCCTCAGGTCTCCGGATGACGTGTCAGCTTTTGAGTGGCTGGAACCTGGTTTTCCCTCCAAAAGCCCATTGGGGGAGGTGGTTCATCCCCTTATTTAAGGGGATGGTCCCTCCCCCTTCACTTCACATTTTTATTCCCTTTGCTCCCGAACTTGGTCTGCTCCTGAACTCTGTGTCCTTTGACGAACTCGGCATCTCTTTTATCCTCCAATCTTTTCCAAGGTAACAATGGACTCCCTAACAACTATTGAGAACTTTGAGGAGCTTGTTCCTTTGTATACGAAAGCTAGGTTTAGGAGGGTTCCCCAGTAAATGGATTATTCTAATCTAGAGACACCGTCCACCCCAGGGAGAGGGGCGTCTTCGCTTTCTTCGAACTCGGAGGGGGCGGAGTCCCGATCTGGGGCGGCCGAGTTGCCTTCGTCTTCCTCTTGGGATGAATCTGTTCGGGAAGGTTCTCCTGATTTTCTCGGGGTTGAACCTTGACTTGCAATGGCAACGGCCTCTGGAATTAATCCCAAGCCTGTTCCCGAAGTCGGTCCTTCGAGACCTGCCCCCAACGAAGTCGGGCAGATCCTAGGCGCCATGACGAGTGTCCTATCTCCCTTATTGTCACGTCTGCTCTTCTCATCTCTGATTCCTACCGAGTTAGGGAGTTTTTTGAACTCTACCTCCTTGAAAACACAGAATTCTCTCTCTTTTTACCCCTAGTTCCTTCCCTTTTACACCGACATCCTGGATGGGAATTTCGATTTCTCCCTCACCCATTCATAGAGTCCATCTTCCGTTTTATGGGTCTTCCTCCCTTCAAGTTCATGCCCAATACGGTGTGGCAAATCTCCACTTTCTATCTTTTTGCCCTTAAAGTCGGGGTCGCCGGGTCTACCATCTCACCTCGGCTTTTCTCAACTTCTTTCACATTAGTCAAAATAGGACTGGGTGGTTGAGCCTCGCTTTCTTTCCTTATCTCAAACTCATGAAGAAGTTTCCCGACGAGCATAAGGGTTGGAAATCCAGGTTCCTTTTGGTGAAACGAAGGACGGGCTAGCTTGGCCCTTCCGAAGTAGATGGGTCGAGAACCCAAACATCAAGGCCTTAAAAAGGCCCGAGATGACTGACGTCGAGACAGAGGCTTACAACCTCTTAATGGAGTAGAGGAAGACCCCAGAGGGAAAGGTGATGTTCCTTTATGGGGATATTCTGACAAAGGAGGAGCTGGTGAACCACGGCTTTGGTAGGTCCTAACCTTACTGTCTTTCTTCACTCGGTACCATTAACTCGAGAAAATTTCTGACTGATCTCTAACCTTTTTCTCTTTGCTTTGCAGCTCCTAGAAAATGGTGTCTATGGCTGAGATGAAGGCGAGGAGGGCGGCCAAGCGCCCAGCTCCCGAGCCGGCCCCTCGGGTTCACCCTGTTGCTGCTGATTCAGAGACCCGTGCTGAAGTCGGGACCGAGGTGGGAGGAGAGCCTCCAGCTACAGAGGCCGCGGCTAGCCCGAGGACCAAACACGTCAAGTGGACGACACGGAGGTCCCCCGTGAGGGACTTTCCCGAGTCCTCCACTCCGGAAGAATCTGAGGAGGTGCTTGTGATGTGTATGAAAACACACATCATTTCTTTATTCTAAACGTTTTTTTTTATTCCTTTTGTATTGTCTAAATTATATTTTTAGTGTATTTTTGTCTTGGAATATTGGTACTGCTGTGCTTTCATATTTTATGGCAGATTGGCATGGAAATAGAAGCAAAAATGAAGAAGAATGAAGAAAATGGCAATCCATGAACTCAAAAAGTCGCATTTCACGTTTCATCGTCATTGCACGTGCTTCGAGAGTTTTTACGGCGATGTTTCACCATGTTTAGCTAGATTA
>JAOVYX010021768.1:0-76272 GCA_035668315.1 Drosera spatulata
AGTATTTGTAAAACTTGTAATTGAATAATGTAAATTGATTTTGAAATGTATTTTGATTTCGGTATACGATTTTGATTATATTTTTGGAGTAATTATTCGTTATATTGTAATTTAAAACAGGTATTTCGATAAATATAAATAATAATTATTATTTTTTTTTAAAAAGCTCATACTGTGCGACGGAATCCGTCGCAGAAGATAATATTTTTCTTTATATTTTCTTTATTTGATTTTACTTATACGACGGATTCCATCGCCAAAGGTTGTCGCAAATTCCGTCGCAGTTTCGTTCTGCGACGGAATATTCCCTTTTGTGGCGAAATTTATCCGTCGCAAAGTATGCAGGATTTTTGTAGTGAAAGAGACAACAAGGCTTGAACATTTGGGATTCTATAGTAAGGAATGAGTTATCCTGGAATGTTCTATGTGAAAAAGGTTACTGCAGCAAGGATGAATAACAGTAAGGCTGAGTTCAATAGAAGAGTCTAGATGAAGTCAAAGTTCACGCGTTACCTTCTGCACTGTGTCAGTGTCCTTTCTTGCATCAAAAGTCAGAAGTCACAAGTTTATGAGTATGGTTGCAGGGTGACATGAAACTGATGTTTCAAAGAAAAGACGACTTCAACAACGATTAGAAACTTGGGATTGTCTGTAAATACAAAGGCAATGCCCAAGGTTTCACAACTTTTGAATTTCGGAATCTCCCTTGCTCCGAAAGAAAGACAAGTCCTATAGAAGAGAAGAAAAGATCTTATAATCGGTTTGTATTGTCATTTACATACTGTAAAATGACAGGTTACTTATGAGCCTAAAACAGTCGCACATAGTACTATCCTCTTGACTTATCATATTGATAGTCAAGAGATGATTAGACTAAGGAATATAACCGTATTTTAGATATAAAAATTCCTTATGCCTCTACATTACCGCTTCTTTATTTTAAACCTACTACTAATCAGTTTTAACATACAATAATCTAAAAAGAACTAGTATTACTCTAGTAAGATTTTGCATTACTGTAATAAACTTAAAATAACCTTGCTGTCTAACTGACCTTGTTAGTTTGACAATAAACCTTCAAAAAGGAGACTATTCATCTCTTTTTTAGTCTCACATGAAACTATTTGGACTTTCAGCAATATTTTCCACGTAGACAATAAAATTAGTTACGTTGAATGACCCTTGGGATGAGCAAATAGTGTGTTTTGTAAAATTATCGTGAAACATCAAAGATAATTTTAGTTACATGCTATAACCATGGGTCAAAATAAAATTCGTATCATTATGCTTAATAGTAAAAAGTAACACATCAAAATACGTGATGAATAGTGCATTATTGTTCAATGTTGCACTTTTCATAGGATGGAGGAAGTATTACACAGGAAAATAATTGATGCTGCAGCACCAACGACGTACCCTTATAATATTGAGAGATGAATTGTCCGGGCCACCTCACGCGCACCTCGACTAATCCCCCGGACACTGACATGGCGCCCCCCCATCAGCATCGGGCATGGCCAACATGGATTTTGAGGGTAGTGGGATTCGAACTCAATACATTCAAGAAGAAAGTTGAGTCGAACACCACTAGACCAACCCAGGTTGGTTTTTATTGCTATATTTGACAATACATTTGATACTTGTTAAAATTTGGCGCAATATTTAAGACTCATTGAAGTTCATTAATATCTGGATTTAGGGATTTTGTGTCTTGACACACTGTATATCAAGGGATAAAACAACTCAGATTAAAGCAATTGAGATGCCGGGTTGAGATTAAATTATCCTATTTTAATCTTGATCATTCATTTATATGCTTAAGTCTTAATCGTTGGATCAGCACTTGACACATGATGTGTCAAGACACATATTCCTTTTTCCCTTAATATTTTGGGGTAAATGTTATATTTTGTCTATTCCCACTCATTTGATATGTGCGTTGGACTTTCTCCAAGTTTTCATTGATCGGATAACAAATTAAAAAAGGGAATATGGGGGCGGTATTTGATTCAGCCCACAAAGTGAAATGACGAAAATTCAAAAGAAACCTTTTAATCGTTTAATTTGATTTTTTCAAATTTTTAAATCGTGTATTTTTTTCGTGTCACATAAATTATGATACATTATTGAATATGAACGTCTCATATAAAATATTATTATTAAATACTGATGATTTTATTAATAATCGTATCACGTTATTTTTTCATAATTTATCTGAAATAAAAAAAATATTTTTTAGTAAGACTTCAGTTTGTAGACTGAATCAAATACAGTCCCACTTCCCCGTTAGAAAATGGTGCTCCTAATTCATGATCGTCAATTTTGATCCGGCTTGTCAGCAATGGGGTTTCACTTGAGATTATCAACAACCGTGTCTCATTTGTATAAATTCGATTTTGGATAGTACTTTATCTTGGATTGCAAATATCAATTTAAATGTCAGCGGCTTCAAACTCAATCTTAATAGCCTGTGTAAGAGCTAATTAAGAAGCTTGGCAACGAAAACTAAACTACTGGTATTGTTGCTTTGTGCGTGATCATAAATACAAATTAAATTACTATTCCCTCAATCCCAGATTAAATGTCACAAATTAATTGACACGGGATTTTATGTGTGTTGAATTTTTATGAAATTTAATCATGAAAGAATACTTTTTGTATAATGGTGGGGTTTACTGTAACGAGAGGAGATAGAAGATGTACTGTAACTGAGTTTAATTATTTTTATATTTTTTAGATAAATATTTTTATGATAGTGGGGTTTACCGTAACAGTTGTGAGAAGAGATAGAGGGCTGAAAAAAAAATATATTGTAATTATTATGGAACATAAAAAAAAAAAAAAAAACAAATACAAGTCCTTCATGCTAACTCGTTATCTGCGAGATAAAAGTTGTAAATAGATGGCATGGCACATCAACAGGAAAATTGAAAAAGAAAATAAGCTTTATTTTATGAAGAGATTTCCTAAACTAAAATATATAATATCTGCTAGTACTAAATAAAAGTCGCATACGACAACAACAATAACCCTGGGGGATCTCATTAACATCATCTGCTAAAAGGTTGCATAGCTGTGGAAGAATAATGATAATTGCTATTAGAGCACAGCAAGTCCCATCGAGTTTATGTTACTTAAACAAGTCGAGTACAGACTTGTTGTGACACCACGGACACCGGAGGGATGTTTTAGGCACCATTATATACAAGTAACATCTCACACAACCTACTAGAACCAGTGAAGCTTCGGACTCATCATCAAGCGAAGCCTCAGACTCATGATCAATTTTCGTATTCAATTTTAGTCGGCATTCGTGTTTAGCTCTCCTTTGGCCGTGAATATTTTCAATATCTTCACCATCTGCCAGTTGCTCATAACTCCTCTTTTTCTGATGCTTTGCACAAAAAATCTGATCTTCCTGAACAAAACAAAGTAATATATTGATAAGCTCCCTGAACTTTAAAATTTTGATCATATATAATGAAGCACGACCCAAAACTAACTGCAAGAATGTTATCTAGTATGCCGGAAGGTTAAGTATGTTATGTAGTGTGAAGAAAGAAAACCGACTGATGCCATACATATTCCAATAAAGCGGTAGAATACTTGTAGAATTCATTACCTCCAAGTTTAGATTACTTTGCTGAAGCAGGGGACCGTCAACGGAAGCTTGAGGAAGTTCATTTTGCGATTTGTTTGGGATCGGAATGTTAAGATCAATGTCGATCGAAATGTTCCCGGAGCAGAGTTTGAGACTAAGATCAAGAGTAGCTTTCGGCTTCTTAGGAGAAGCTGTCGGCGCACATTCAATATAGAGTCCTTGAGTTGTTGTTTGTAACGTTTGAGTAGAAAACATGGTTGCAAAGATGAAACAACAAATAGAGTACACTAAGAGGTATATTTGAGCATCATTTTCCTTATATATGCAGGATAGAGCATAACGTATTTTGGCGCAATCTGCTTTTTAAGATCCAATAGTGGAAAACCAGCTTGCATGCATATACAAAAAAGATTATTAAATGCTGAAGAAATGGATTACAGATATATACAAGAAAAGTACCAAGTAATGAGGATTACAATAAATATGGTGAAATTTCTAACGGGTTTCCAAGCATTGATAAAAAAAAGAAAAAGAAAAAGATATGGACAAATTGTAACAACGATGATTCTCAATAAAAATAGTGAACATTCAAAGTTTAATTTTATAGTTTCTCAGTTTCTCTCAGTGAATTCAACGATTGTTTACACTGTCTTAAACTTAGAGATCGGCAACAATCGGCACAAACTTAGAGATGGGTTTTTTTTTGTAACTTGTCATCTTTTGCAACATCCTATAGTTTATATTATAAATCAGCTTTAGATTTGATAATAACTTATCAGCAATTGTATGGTATGTAAACTAAATTATAATGGTACGAAAATTCTTATCAAAATACAGACGAGCTTATGTACATCTACATCCAAGTTTATTTGTATATATACATTATCCATAAAAATTATTTTCTCATATTGGCCAACATCGCAACGACATTGGATTCCCGCCTAACTTTTTCCGGCGCACGGTTAAGAGTGAGTGCAACGCAAGACCGATGCTCTCTTACACCTTGTGCATTTTTCTTGTGATATATGAAATAAATGATCACTTGTCCATTTTGCCTTTATTATTCTGGATCACGGTTATGAATACGACAATGCAATTTTAATGACCCCTCACGATTTGGGCATTTCTATGATATACAGTAGTGATACAAATTAAGACAATCTGGTGCTAATGACACCCAAAAATATATGTGATCAACATGTGATTAATTAATTGAAAGAGAACCATGAGATGCTTGCTTGTACTCTGAAGCAAATTGATAATTTGCAAAAGCTAAACGATAGATGTGATTTTGTAATTGTATATATCATGCTCGTCAAGTTTCGGATCATTCAGTTGTCGTTTGCCACAAAAAACCATGAATGAGGTATATGTTAGGGAAATTTGATTGATATGCAAAAATGAGACCGATTAGAGAAAACATAGAATATCGACTTCAAGTCGTGTTAGTGGACCTAAGACATTATTTGTCCTCATTTATATAGGATTTGCTAAGCGTTAAAAGACAAATCGTCCTCCGGGATAAACAAAGCTTCAAGGAGATTATTGATAACAATTCCATGATTTTCACAACCTCATCGCGAAATTGATGAGGTTGATTTTCAAACAAATAGAAAAGAAGAGGAGAATAGATGTTTGTTCAATATGAGTTTCAAATCAATTTATAAAGATCTAAAAAGATATGAATTCTCACTAAAAATCATATCTTAAATTATTTTATTTAAAAATAACACTAGCATATATCTTGAAAAGTTGTCAAAATCTCCTAATCCTAATGTAGTAGGAAATCAAGCAGGGTTATGTACTTGCCATATTAATGATTGTCATCTGTTTTACTCCTCTACATTGAAGGAGAATCAGAAAAAAACAAGTTGAATTGGGATTTATTACGGTGGATGTAGGCTATCAGGAGATTGCTCATTTGGGCGAATGAACCACCTTAAATATTATGTTCAACCGTCTTCTTTTTACTTGTTTTTCCAATTCACCACAACCGAAACATTGTATGAGAGCAAAATCGAACTTGAAACGAACCCTAATTATACAAGTTTTAGGGGTTTCCTCTTATGGATTGCGATGGATGGTTCTCATTTGGCAGTAGAACTCTTTCGAGGCTTGTTCATGGCAGTAGAACTCTTTGTGCGATGATACGACTGTCGCCTGACGTATAAAATTAGTATAAAATTTATTCATTCTCACTAATAATTAATTAAATTAATATAGTAGTGGAAGTAAAGGTCAAATAATTTAAGCTAATTATTAGTCTAATATTATCTAGAATTGTGAAGTAAATTGTTTTTGGGGAGATTTTGTTGTAAAGAACCTAAGATTAAATAATAAGAACTAAGAAAAGCAATTAAATTAATAAGCAACGTATTTCTGGTTTGGTTGTAAAACAATTATACTAAAGTGTAGGAAACCTATGTAGTTCATTCTACCGTAGGATGTTAATCATTGATAACAAATAATATGGTTAATGAGTTGATTTGTTCTATCATTGGTTTGATTGTATAATAAGGGTCTCTTAAATTAGGTTCTCCAAATTATTGACTATCAAATAAGAATGTATAATCAACTTAACCAAAGTAATCCGACATACTAAAAGAGAATGTATATGTCAAACTAAATAAGGTTGAATCAAATATGGAACAAACCAAACATGAATCAGTAGAAAAAGATATTTTTTTTATCAATTCACATGGAAAAGGTTCTAATCAATTCATGACCAAAAGAGAATTTATCATATTTGATTAGATGCTACTAATATGATCAAATGAGAATGTTTCATTAGCATAACTAACACTCTAATATAACTTAGATGATCAATCCAAGTTGGATTAATTGTTAATTAGGTAAAGCTTAAACCTTTTTTCATCAATTATAACATGAACAAATCTAACTTTAATCATATTAAGTCTATAATCTCATAATCCCTCTACTAAAACTTCATTATTAGGTCTTCTACCAAAGGTCTACTCATTCATAATTGAATTACACATCACATCACAAATATGATTGAAATAACAAGTATGAGAATCATCATCAAAAGAGAGATAACGATCTGTACTTGATTGAAAAACAACAGTAAAGTGATCCTCGAATCTCCAATTGAGTTACGACACCAGAAATCCTCAAGCAGAGCTGAAAGTTCTATCAGAAATCCTAGGTTTTGCGACCTAAGATCTATCAAATGCTCATTAAGACGACACAAATAACGTGGATATAAGGTCTATATTAACGAATAACAAAAAGATATGTGGTAAAAAAATCTGATTTTCGGGTGAAATATAGCGCAAATATCTCATCGTCACGCCCATGAGGACTTTCGTCACGCCCGTGACATGCGTGCACTACTTAGGTTTCTATCCAGACGTTCGTCACGCTCGTGACATATATGTCACATCCATGACAGACATAGGACACCATCTAATCATTCCGTGTCGCTTCAAAACTCATCCAAACTTCTTCTATTGCACATAATACATCTCCAAAATGTCGTTTAGCCCAGAAATCAACGAAAAATGCATCGTTTTGTCTCCATATCTTCATAAATTTTCAAAACTCATCATAAATGGACTTCACAATTTTGTTCGCTTTTCATAACTTGTGCATAACATCTTCTCTCGATCAAATCTATGACAAAAATGAACAAATAGCAGTAACGACGTTCCAAAAAATAAATTAAATATAAAACATAAAGTAACGATATGAAATGCAACTAAAACAAAGAAATTAACTTAGAAAAACATGAGTGTTTTCACACTCATCATCAGACTTATCATCTAACCTGCTTTCCATTAGTAAAAACTACCAGAGACTTGGATTGCAATATCATTTTCTCTCATGAAAAGGCCTTTTTCCTAGACAATTGTCTTACTGGTGAAGGTCAATTTCGACACGGACTTATTTTGTTGATTTTCCTTGTGAATCTATTGCATTAACAAGTAAAACTCATAGCTCAGAACTATGGTAGTTGTGTATGTGACACCCATCAAATAAAGCCTTGCATCATTTGAGTTCTGATCTGCATCTTGATTCAAGCCGGTGTGAAACTTGCCACTTCCCAAAGAAAGATAAATTGTCGTTTACTTCCAGTGAGCATGTGTTGCAAGAGCTTTTTGATCTTATACTCTGTGATGTTTGGGATTGTGCACCAAAGATCTCACGTGAAATATTTTGTGACTTTTATTGATGATAAATCTAGCACTACTTAATTAAGGAGTGTAGTGCTTGAAGTCTTTCGGGAGTTCTACAATATGATCCGTAATCAGTATGACCATCAAATTATAATCCTTCAGACAGTTAACGGATCTGAATACACAAATCATAATTTTGAGACATTTCTGAAGTCTCTGGGATAGTTCATCAAACTTATTGTGTCAAAACTCAACAAAATGGGGTTGCCGAATGAAAAAATTAACACCTTCCTGAAGTAACAAGATCTCTACTATTTTATGCCACTTTACCTAAGACATATTGGCCAGATGCAGTTCTCACTAGTTATTACTTGATAAATCGTCTTCCTAGTAATGTTTTACATTATAAGTCACCTATGGAGATGCTTCTTGGACAACACTTGGATATTTCTCATCTTCGAGTATTTGGTTGTGTTTGTTTTGGTCATTGTTCGGGCGGAAAGCTTGACTCTCGTGCTCGTAAATGTGTTTTTGTTGGTTACTCATCTACCAAGAAAGGATACAAATGTTTTGATCCATCTGCTAGAAAGCTTTTTATATCTCGTGATGTTGTCTTTGATGAAACTCACATATTTTTGCAAGACTTGTTGCGAAGACTTACACTCAAACCTATGACGAAGACTACAAAGAAACATTTGCATATGTTGCAAAGATGAACACGATGAAAGTACTCATGTCCATTGCAGTAAATTGTGATTGGCTTTTGTTCAAAGGGAAGTAAAAAATGCATTCTTGCAGAGCGATCTAGAAAAAAAGTTTATATGAGCATCCCTCCAGGACACCCTTTGAAGAGGTAAACCTAACTTAATGCGTCGATTGAAAAAAGCAATTTATGGCCTGAAACAGACACCTCGTGCATGGTATGAGAAACTGAATTGTGATCTTGAGAGTTTAGGTTTCAGAAAATTTTATTCTTCTTTATTTGTCAGGAAGAATGCTTAAGGAACTGTCATTGTCCTCGTCTATGTTGACGATATAGTAATCACGGCGATAATCTAGAAGGAATCGAGTTCTTAAAGAGATACTTGAAGAAGAAATTTGACATAAAGGATTTAGGCCACTTACGCTACTTCCTTCTTATTGAGCTAGCTTTGTCAAGTAAAGGATTGTTCCTTTCTCAAAGAAAGTATACTCTTGACTTGATAAAGGAGACTGGAATACTTGGGGCTGCTTCTACAAATTCTCCCATAGATTACAATAAGTTTGTTCATAATGCTACTCCATTGACCGATGTTGAACGATTTCAGAGGTTGGTCGACAAACTGATTTACTTAACCATCACACGACCGGATATTACTTTTGTTGTTAGCTATGTGAGTCAGTTTATGCATGCTCCTATGGAAGGACATATCACACTCATTGATCGTACACTACGATACCTAAAGTCTAGTCCAGGATAACGTACTTTGATAAAGAAACAGAATCGCATTGACATTGTAGGGTTCTATGATGCAGATTCGGTTGAAACCCAATGGATCAAAAATCAACATCACGCTTTTGCACTTTTGTTGGTGGCAAATTGGTCACATGGAACAGTAAAAAGCATAGTGTTATGACATGATCGAGCGTATAAGTTAAAAACAGAGCCATGGCTTCAACGACTTGTGAATTAATTTGGCTTCCATTGATGGTTCAAGAACTAGAATTTGGAATCTCCACGTCTCCTATGAAGTTAATTTGTGGTAATCAAGCAGTAATCCTTATAGCTTCCAATCCAGTATTCCACTAGAGAACAAAACAGATTGAAGTCGAAAGTCTTTTTGTCCATGAGAAAGATCAAGACAAGCCAATTGAAACTCTCTATGTTCGTAGTGATGAGCAACTTGCAGATATATTCACTAAGGCTCTTCCTAAAGCTGCTTTCTAGAAAATGATGTCAAAGCTGATCTTCGATGATGCCTTCGCTCTAGCTTTGAGGGGAAGTGTTGAAAAGTTGCCAAAATCTCCAAATCCTAATGTAGTAGGAAATCAAGAAAATTACGCACTTGCCATGTTAATGATCGTCATCCATTGCATTCCTCTATATTAAAGGAGAATGGATGCTCCCAGAAAAAACAAGTTGAATTGGGGATTTACTATAGTAGATGTAGGTTTCCAGGAGATTGCTCATTTGACCGACTGAAGCACCTTAAATATTGTATTCAATAATCTTTTTTTTACTTATTCTTCCAATTCACCATAATCGAAACAATATTTTTATATAAATCAAACATAAAAATATATATTTTCATAAAAGATATGACTTTATAAAATGCACATTGTCATAAAAATATTTTTAACTCATGAAACTTTATATTACAATCAAATATTTGGACTAAATTATGACAATCCCCCACTTTTGATTGTAATAATGTATATTTCTCCTATCAATATCATCGCGACAATAACTTGCCTAAGAAAGGTGTCTCATAGACTTAAACCGCCCTTTAGTGTAAGACCTTTAAAGTCACATCGTATTGGTTGGTGTCCGCAGATTAAACCAGCAATCCATATAACATGACCGGAGTCACCACACACACGAAATCATCTAGCTTCCTTTAAGAAGTTTATCACGCTCGAGCACTATTAAAGCCATGTGTTTTTCCCCACGTCTCGTGAACATTCTATGGAGCAAACCATAACTCCTTCATCAAGCAGCACAGTTCTATGTTCACATAGGTGAGGTTCGGTGCCTTTGTTACTAAATACACTAACAAATCTCACTAAGAGTTATAAAACTCATCCATAAAACATAATAGAATCATATTGTCTTCTTTTTTGAGGCAAAACTTGCGACAATACAATGGCCATTCATAACGATTTGTTTTTACCGCATTAAATCCAAAGGATATGGGTACTTTCTAAGTTTGAGTTGGGTTATCGTTGCTACTGATTTAAAATGATTTGAGCCCCATTCCTCTTTTATTGTTTTAACCTTTTGATGGGTTAGCAAGAGGATTAGTTCATTTATTACTGTAACTCCTCGTGATCCACGTTATGTGACACGTGACGTTATGTCGTCATGAACCCGGTTCATGACAAGGCTAAATAAACCCAACAGGTTTAAAGATATATAGAGTCAAGGAAACTACCTATAATGCTTCCGTTCATGCTGTATAGCTGTCACGAATTCAGTTTACAATCATAGGACGAAAGCCATTAAGTTGTACAGTTTGTGACATGACTAGTACATCACATATATTACATATCCAAAATGATCATAGTTCTATGACAACATCTCCAAAAATACATAGGGAGTTACAGTCTTCTCTGTTCATCTGGTAACTCACCTACAAACAGAATATATAACCCATGAGTACGAAACTCAGTAACCTAGAGAATATGCCTCACATTAGCAGGGTACTCCCCCTACTATGGCAAATCGATGAGTACCAGTAAAACATTTATACTTTTTAGAAAAATAGGTATGCCATATTACGTGTGAGTATTTTATATGATTTCACGTTTTTTATGTTCATTTTTGTTATCATGGGCCCATGACTCGAGAGTGTTCAACAGACAGACTCTGAATACAAGACTCGTCAATCGTCGACCGGGTTATAAGAATCCGTCGATCCAGTACGTACTTATATCGATTGTACGATCTTTTGAACTTGCACGACGACTGTAGTGTTTTGGGATAGGAAAGTCTAGCCCTTGTGTGCTAATTAGGGATATGATTGCCTACGTTTTTGGGAATGCTATATATGCGGGGAGAATGGGCCATATGAAAAAGGAATAATACGGAGAGGTCGATGGTCGCAGTGCATCCCCAAATGCAGCGGCTTCAACGCTGGACGTGACAGGACCACTGATTACTCTCTGTTGGGAGGCCTAAATCTATCTTAATGAGAGGCAAATAGAGCCCGTTGGAAGCATACTTTATCCACTAAAGTCATCATCTTTTGAGATTTGTACATTCTCTATAGTTTTGTCAGCTTTACAGATGCTTTCAATCTTCCTTTTATGCATAAGAGATTTTACATTTATTGTACGCGAATAGATTCTAAACACAGCGTTTAGATTTGTTTCTAGTCAAAGCTACAATCGCGGGCGTAACCTCTCTCCTGTCGTGGGCGCGATGGTGCTGATCGTTTACAGGCAGCAGCTTTTCTTCCCCAAACGCACATGACTCCCTTATAACCATATCACTAAAGCACGTATATCATCCTCCATGCATACAAATAAAAAATAAGCTCGTGAACAAAACATAAACGCATCGATCGGGTTAAGTTACCTCAAACGTGTTCGTTCTCTCATCGTGATTTGCCCACTGTTATTGTCCTCCGTCCCTTGCGCGTCAAAGCTTCCTCCCTCGTCGCCCTGCTGCTGTTCTTCGTCTCCGGATGCATGTTGTTTGAAGACGGGTGATGGTGTTGATTATGAGTGATGATGGTGATGAACTGGTGGAGATGATCGTGGTGGTGGAATGGTTGTGATGGCTGATTTGGAATGGAGAGGTTGAGATGATGGAGAGCGGTGAAGGGAGCGATGATGGTGGTGGACGACAAGGAGACGGCGTGCACAAAATCGACGTCGCAAGGAGAGCAGCTTCGCAGAGGAGGAAATGGGCGGTGGAGGGATTTTGATATAATTTAAATTCGTTCCCTCGTTTTGTTTTCGTCGATCTATTTTTATACATGTTTCGTTCTACTATTTCATCAAAAAATATGCCCGCAAATAGACAAAATTATTTCCGACTTAATGACGTTTGGTTCCTCGAGAATCTGAATGTTTTCGGGACCATATTATATTAGCCCAAATACTTTTATTATATCGTTATAACGTTACATTATAACGTTATACATTTATTATGTTTAACACGTACGTTTATTAAATACGTATGTTATATCGTTATGTTTAACGATAAGTATTTGTTATATTATTTGTAGGTTCGTAACGTTCCGTTATAGCATTGTGCATTCGTTATTTTTATTCCTACGTTATCGATTATATAACGTTACGTTTAACGTTATATTTTATTCGTTTGTTATTATATATAACGTTTCGTTTAATGTTGTATTAAACGGGCATTCATTAATACATTGCATATTTTTAATACCAAATTTTTTCGGATATTATATCACTCAAAACTTTTAGAAAGTTTGGTCCTCAAAACTTATCTTTTAGTGCGGTTTTAGACGTTGAATTTTTATGAAATTTTAGGGGCATTACAATTACTCTCCATCCCAAAATAATTATAACACTTCCACTTTTTACATTGTTCAACACGTATTTTGAGGAGATTGTTTTTACGTCTTACCGATGCTAGAATTATGCCACCGGTATCAGGTTGTAGTACATAACTTAAATTATCATTAATACTTCCCGATAATTTTTAAAAAAATAATGTTTGATTGTCCCTCGACGCGAGTCAAATTTCATCTCGACAAGCGTGTATAGTCAACATGTTATAAATATTTTGGGTGAGAGAGAGTATTTGACTTTATGTAAGATATCATGTTGCATCTTTTTTCTATTGAACTCATGTCCAAGACTTAAATGACTAAACATAACATTCAACGTGCCTCCATGCACTTTATATCATTCCTTTTCATAATCATCACATAGTGATGTATAAATATGGGATTATGATTTCATTTTGTGTCTTTTACACCCATTTATTTCAAGTATAAAGTAATGAATTTTCTCATTAAAAGTCATAATATATTAAGGGGGCAATTAATGTCAAGACAGAATTTGATTCTGTCAAGGTCATCCACACACTCACACACATTTTTTTATTTTGTCAAAAATATCTCATACTCTTGTCTAGGCAAAATAAAATTTTGCCTTGAAAATATCAATCCCCTATATCAATTGTCATACTTGCAATTGTTCTATTTCCTTTTCAAGCTTAGCGTCCTTCACGATACTATGAAGTATCCTTCACCATGTGTATGGAACATCTTGATGTTCAAGTAACATCCTTCTAGATGTTATTAACATATTACCCCCATTATTTAAGATAATCTTGAACTTGGAGCTCTCTATCACTCTTGATAAATGAAGATTCTATAACATTAGAGATCGGATTAATTCTCAATGCGCATGCTTATTTTTGGTGCTATTTATGTTTAAAATCTGCACATGTTCATCATCACATGTATCAATCAAGACGATTATTATTATCACATTTTCATGTGACAATATTTCTATCTTGAAATTCCACACTAGGAATCATTCTTTATTATCAAATCATCAATTTCAACATATTAGACTAACAATAATAGCCTTTTCATGAGGATAATGGAACCATATGTTTTCTACTATTTGAATCGTACATCAGAAACAAATATCTTAGCATAGCAAAGGGAATAATGATAATATTGCATAATGTTTGTTGAGTAATTTTCAGCTTGCTAGTAATTTTTCACAACCGTCAATCTTTTCTGTTTGAAATGGATCCCCTTTTATAGGGCTCAGGAAAACACAACTAGTGACTTTAATGCACTGATGTTGACAGTTATCTGTTCATCCACTGCACGATTCTCAGTAATGTTGATGGATTTTTCTTATAACAGTCTTCAACCTCGTATAGATTTCAAATCTCAAATCTTCGAGTTGACCATTTCTCAAATCCTCATCCATTCACCAACCAGGCATATTGTATTCCCAGTCTGTTACGCTCCTTTCTCTGCTACAAGTCAGCTCTGTTGTGCCAAGTCTGCTGCATTCTGTGACATGCCCTAGATCCTGAGTCTTTGGTCCTATTTCCTGATAGATTGGTTCCTTTGCAGCCCATACCCATCCCAAATCACATATCCTGAACTATTGATGTCGACTCTATCTGGTGATCCATAATGGCTTTCCATCTATGATCCTCTGTTGTACGGCTACATGCATCATATACTGTATCTTACATCCTAGTTCTAAGTCTAAGTATTTGATTATGAATATGTCCTAATGTAAAGTTTTGTTCATCAATTTTTATACAAATGGAGAGATTGCACATAAATCCTAACAGCGTCCCACATACCGCATACCAATTTACTACCCTGTACGCTGCGTGGGTTATTTATGATCATTTCATATATTTATGTTTTAAATTTTGAGAATTTGTTTAAGTTGTAAATTTTCATTTGTGATTTCTTATGATATAGATTAAACGAATCATGATATATATCATAGTCAAAGATATTTGATTTTTACCATTTTGTTTTCAACGTTGTTCTTTTTTCAAAATATCATTAAGATGTTGTTTTTTGTAAAAAGATGGGGAAAAAAAAAGATAAAAATTTTGATGGATAATAGGAGATATTTTATTTTTTGTTTTCAAAATCCGATTGACAATATGAGATTTCTTTGTACCTTTTATTGTTTTCATTATAATAGGATGTTTTTTTGTTTTTGTTTTTCATTGTAAAGATATTGCTTTGTTTTAAATGGATAGCATCCCACAGGCTTTGATCATTCCACTATATTCCATTACGAGCGCTCATTGTGTAAACTTAACCAGCCAACACTTGTGAGCCGTCCAATCTATGAGATGGATGGTTTGAATTCAAAAAAAGGACCCTATCCATCGCAACATAAGATGGATATCCTTAAAAAATAACAGTGGATACAAAGAAACATAAAATTACAATCATGACCTTAAATAGGCCCAAAAAAATTACTGAAGAAAATAATCGCGGGCAACCCACGCCCGCTAATAAGTGAAGATGATACAAGAGATATTGCAATGGAAAACTGACACATGTCAAAATGAAAGATGTTAGGCTAGCCTCCATCTCTACTTTAAACGGATGCAATATGTCATACATTGAATGACTAACACATGTCAAAATCTAATGAGTCAAGGCTAATATACGTTCATTACTATCTTGTCTTGTGTTTATATCTATCGATAGACATGACGGATTTATTTTTATAGGTATGTATATTCCTACAAATAAGGTTCTATCATGTGTAAAGGGTTCTGAAAAGCAGATCAATAAAGTTAATGGCGACAATCAACGTGACATCAAAACACAAGCTCATTGGAAAATGGAAACACGTACTACATTCTTCACTTCTGTTCTATCAAATTTTTACCGTAGAAATAGAGTCTTATTTTGATTTCGCAATCGAAATGAGAAGATCTCATCTTCTAATATCTCGACAAAAAAAAAAAAAAAAACCGAACACTTTGAGTCATTTCAAGATAAGACGTTTGCTACATTACAAAAAGCTTAGTTAGCCTACAAAGCATTTGCAATAAGTGTGGGATTCCTGATGACCATCAAGACCAGTAGAAAGCGAACTCGTTCACAAGAATTTTGTTCTCGAATGCTCGTTTGTCATACCTCGGAAAAGCCGATCGAGTGTCATGAGACGGTGGTGAGAGAAAATAACAGAAAACAGGATCACATAAAACGTACCAATTGTAAAATGTGGATGTTCGTCATCCATCGTCCTGTGGAATATGTTTAGGTCGTTACAAAATATCATGCCGGCCATAATCGTCCTTTGGTTTCACCTAGCAAGCTTAATCTAATGTCTACAAGGGGAAAAATCTCCTGTTGCATGATCTTTGATTTCTCTCATGAAAGAATCGGGTATTGCGGCTAATAGAATGATGAACGTGCTGCACGCAGGCTGGAGGTATCAATACTGTTGGTTTTATCGAGAGAGGCAGCCATAATGAGCTATAAGATTTGATGGGAGTTCGAGATGACAGTATAAGAGATGCGCAGGCTGCGGTAAATTATTTGAAGAAGGTAAATAGTGAAGGTATGAGAAACCTTTTCTATAAATACCGGTCGGATGCAGAGATCAGAATCAACACAATTATATGATCGACTCTAAATCCCACATGGCTTATGATCGTTTTGGAGATACAGTTACATTCGATACTATGCATTGGATGAACAAATGTAAAATGCCTTTCGCTTCGTTTATCGATGTCAATCATCATTATCATTCCATTCTGTTTGGTTTTGCGTTGCTCAAGGATGAGATTGAAGAAACAATCGAATGGGTGTTTAGCATTTTGTTGGAAGCGATGAGCAACAACGCTCCGAAGATAATCATTACGGACCAAGATATAGCGATAGCCAATGCGATCGCTTGAATATTCTCAAACACTCATCATGGGTTATTGTAACGCCCCGGCCAAATCCTTGCTACCGGGTCGTCATCAAGAACCGCTCGCGAGGTTGACAACTGACCCCACAGACCAACACTAGTCCTTTCAGTGCGCTTTGGCCTCACTCGCGCACACCCTGAGAAACTTCCCAGGAGGTCACCCATCACAGCATTGCTCCGCGTTAAGCACGCTTAACTACGGAATTCTAAAGTGATGGGCTACCGAAAAGGAAAGTGCACCTTGTTAGTATAGGTAGTACAATCAAACCCTTTAAGCATTTCCTTGGGGCATTACATCCACCCCCACTTAAAGAACGCAATGCCCTCGTTGCGACTTCAAGCACACACACAGCCCCAGAACCTTCCCCCGCTAGGCGGCTGACCTGGACCTCTTGTCCACAGGTCCAGCACGTGGTCGCAGGGTTGCTCTGATACCATACTGTAACGCCCCGGCCAAATCCTTGCTACCGGGTCGTCACCAAGAATCGCTCGCCAGGCTGACAACTAGCCCCACAGACCAACACTAGTCCATTCAGTGTGCTTTGGCCTCACTCGCGCACACCCTGAGAAACTTCCCAGGAGGTCACCCATCATAGCATTACGTTAAGCACGCTTAACTACGGAGTTCTAAAGTGATGGGCTACCAAAAAGGAAGGTGCACCTTGTTAGTATAGGTAGTACGATCAAACCCTTTAAGCATTTACTTGGGGTATTACAGTTATGTTCTTGTGACATAAGTTCGAAATATCAAGAAAAGTTGCATCATGTTTATTTAAGTCACCCGGACTCGTTTAAATGTGATTTTCAGGCTTATGTTATGAAATCCTTGACAATCGTTGAGTTCGAAGCACGTTGATGAGAGTTGTTGATCCAGTATGGGTTGATGGATCATTAATGGTTCCGATCTTTGTACGTCATGGTTAAGGAGAAATGGATTCCAGCATATTCAAAACTTTACATCGCGGTCGGGATGATCATAACTTCCAAAAGTGAGGATATGAATCATTTCTTCGATGCATACGTAAGCAACTTCACGACCATGAAAGACTTCATTTTTGGATATCAAAAAGAGATGGGAAAACTGTATTCGAGAGAAAGGAAAGTGGATCATGGAACGACCTCCAGAAGTTACATTATGATACTTAATTCCCCTTTAGAAGTTCACGGTGCAAAGGTGTATACGAAGGATATCTTTCGCAGATTTCAGATCGAGCTTCAAAAGGGGAGTCAATATGTGTTGAAGAAGGAGTCAACGTGTGATAACATTGATATGTATAAGATGACCAACGCTTTGGATTGGCAGGTTGGCCGTTGGACATATACATTGACACATGATACGAAGATCGATGTCGTCAGCTATGCTTGCTTGATGTTTGAGCACTCCGGTTTAGTCTGTCGACATCTTTTGCATGTCCTTGATATTAAGTGCAAGATGGAGATACCTGATTATCTCATCCTCGATCGATGGAAAAAAGATGTTAACAGAGTGGACGGATGGAGTTCTTATGTTTCTTAAGATGAGGTTGATTATGCTCAGTCGAAGACAATAAGGTATCACCATCTTTGTTGAGCTTTCCATGGTTTGATGATGCAATCATTTTGTTTGAGACACGGATACGAGTATATGATTGAACTAATAGAGAGAGAGAAGATCTGTATATCAAAGTTCATTCGGGGGAAACCGATGGAGTATTGCCAAAAGAACAAGGGAATACAGTAACCTGAGAGTCGAACCAAGGTGTAGATGTCGATGACACGCTCAGAGGCCATCGATTGAAGAAGCTCTTGATACAAAGAAGCTTAGAAGGTGCTATATTTGTAAGTGTCTGATACATCATGAAAGGCGAAACCACTACAAAGTGATAGGAGGCAAGCCTTCAAATGAATTAGATCAAGACGAATAGATTGGTAATCACCCGAATGGATTCAACATCATGATGGGATGTTGTAGTAGTTTTTCCAGCGTGATATACTATATTCAGAAGCTTTTGTTATTGTAGTAGTGGTATTTCTACCAAGTGATGTTTGAAGTTTTGTCGTTTTCATTATTTAGCTTCATCCGTTACTGAGTATAGCGTATGTGTTTTGTATTCGTTTTATTAATACTACCAAGAACTTCATATTAACCAGTATCTATCCCAAAACTTCTGTGATGTTTTCCAAACTTCTGTTACTGTAGTAGTGTTATTTACATTTTCGTTGTTATGCTTCATCCATTACTGCATAAGACGGATATGTTTTGTCTCTGTTTTACTATTCGACGGATAATTTGAGCAGAAAAGATAAATTGATGAGGCTAGGAAGAAAACTCTGACCTTCAAAGCTCAAGAAAAAATCCTGAGATCCAGGCAGAAGAGGAAACCAGTGATACCTTGTCTGCAAGTGAACATGCTATAACAGAAGAACTTGCACTGATGGACAAAAAATTCAGAAAGCTGTTCAAAAAGAAAAATCTCAAGAAGAACTTCTCAAGTAAGGTAAAGAAATAGAGAAGGAGGTCTGCTACAACTGTGAAAAGCCAGGGGACTTTGTTGCACAATGTAGACGACCTGTACAAGAATCGTCTGTACAGAGGAACAAAAAGGAATATAGCAAAGGGAGCTCTGGAAGGAAAGAAAAGGACAAGGCCTATGCTACTAAAACCTGGAGCGAGATGATAAAGAGACAATCTCAAATGCTTAGTTGTGTCTCATGGTAATAAACGAAGAAAAACAACAGGTATTTGATCTCTCTAACTCAGATGCTACTCGGAGGAATTGAAGGTGGCACTTCAAGAAACCTCTGAAAGCTTTATTTCCCTTTTAAGGGAATATAAAGAGAATCTCGAATTGATTGTAAATCTCAGAGAGAATTATAATCAGGCATATGAAGAGATTGACCGTATAACAAGTGAGCTAGTGGTGGCTCAAAATGAGCTGAAGAAATCAGATGAGAAGGTAAAACTTCTCAATACAGTAGTGGAAACACTCATAAAAAGAAATGCTGAGTTACGAGCTCAAGTAGATACATGAAATGGAAGGACCCTGAACTTACAAAAATTGCTAAACATGGGCCAATCCTCACATGATAGGTCAGGACTAGGCTACAAGGGCTAGTTGAATGACCTTTCACACTCAAAAGTGAATGATAATGTCACAACTAGTCAGAAAGAGGTAAAGCAGACCTCTGCAAAAGTCTTGCAGAAGGGTAAAGCCTCCACTAAACAAGAAGTGCAGACGAGTAAGGCCTTTACTGCTCAAACACAAAGGGTTAAATCTTTGAGCAAAGTACCAGCACGAACTGATGCAAAACACCACCATGAGCACATGGCCTGGAATCATAAAATTAAAGCCAACAAGAGGTCATGCAGACCCCAGTATATACCAAATTACTCTGTATGGAACAACACTTCCAATACTGGACGAAGAAAACTACATCTGAAGTCCTCTGCACATGCAAAATGTAGCAAAAGGGTGGAGAAACACTAGCAGACCAAGGGTCTACTGCTATATACTTGTGGCAAACCTGGTCATAAATCATTCAAATGTTGGACTCCACACAGAAAAATTATTCAAGTGTGGGTGCCTAAAACTAACATGTAAGGACCCATATTTGTGGGTACCATGTACAAGATTTCAATCCTTTATTGCAGGAACAACAGGATGGAACATGGTATTTGGACAGTGAATGCTCAGGACATATGACTGGAAAAAAAAGTATTCTAAAAAATTACAAAAAAAAAAAAAAAAAAAAAAAGAAGAAAGAACCCCTAGTCATCTTTGGAGGAGGCAAGACAGGTAAAACTAAAGGTTATGGAATCCTTGGTACAGATTCTTTAATCTTTAGAGATGTAGCTTGTGTTAAAGGTTTAGAACACAACCTGCTGTCCATCAGTCAATTATGTGACAAAAATTATGATGTTTCTTTCACTCATGATTCATGTCAAGTAAAGGACAAAGTCACCAAAGAAGTCAAGCTGTTAAGAACAAGAAAAGGTAACATTTATGCAATAGACTTCAATTCATCTTAGTGAGCACAAATTACATGTTTGTATACAAAAAGGTGTTGAAGATACAAACTGGCTGTGGCATAAGAGATTAGAACATCCAAATTTCAAAACCATAGCTAAGCTGCCCTTAGAAAACTTGGTAGGAGGACTTCCTCAAATCAAGTTCAAAAAGGACAAGCTGTGTAAATCATGCCAAATAGGAAAGCAGAGTAGAGCAAGTTTTTAACCTCTAAACTCATCAGAATCAGTTAGATTACTTGAACTACTGCATATGGATCTTTTTGGCCCAATAGAAGTAAAGAGTTTAAATAAAAAGAAGTACACCCTAATTATTGTAGATGACTATTCAAGATATACATGGGTAATATTCTTGTACAACTTGCAGTATGTTAACTAGATTTCTAAGGTAAATTCAAAATGAGAACGGCATTGAAATAATCACAATTAGGAGTGATCATGGTATTAAATTTGATCAAACAGGAATAGATATTTACTGTAATGACCATGGCATTAAACATAATTTTTCAGCACCTAGAACACCTTAACAAAATTGTGTAGCAGAAAGGAAAAATAGAACACTTATAGAAGCTGCTAGAACAATGCTTGCTGATGCTGATTTACCAAAAAGATTCTGGGCAGAAGCAGTAAACGCTACATGCTATGTCCAAAACAGATGTCTTATACATAAACTACATAAAAAGATCCCCTATGAATTATGAAAAGGAAAGACATCAAGTGCTAAATACTTTCATGCCTTTGGATGCAAATGCTATATACATAACAATGATAAATACTATCTAAGAAAATTTGATCGTAAGACAGATGAAGGAACATTTTTGGGATATTCCACAACTAGCAAAGCCTTCAAAGTATATAATAAGAAAACACAAATAATTGAAGAGTCAGTCCATGTTTCTTTTATGAATCTCAAATATCAATCCGTGATGCTAATGTCTTTGATTAGGAATGTGCATGCATAGATGATGAACAGGATGCAGACAAGAGCTCTGAAGCTACAGAAAAAGATGAGCAGTCCACACACAAAAGAGGATTGTAATGCAGCAGAGCCAGAGTAGCCCACAATACAGAAGCAACTGGAACACATCACCATTGATCAAGATAAAAGGAGATAGATCAAGGCACATACATAAGATGACATCATTGGAGACAAGAATGCACCCGTGCAGACTAGAAGAACAACAACAGAGAGTGCCTGTCTGCATGCTTCATATCAAAAATGGAGGCAATGACAATGAATGAAGCTCTAAGAGAGTCAAACTAGATTGATGTCATGCAAGAAGAACTAAATGAGTTTCAAAGAAATGAAGTATGGTATCTAGTGTCAAGACCCAAAAATTATCCAGTTGTTGGCTGCAAGTGGGTGTTCAGAAAAAAATTGATGAAAATGGAACAGTCATCAGATATAAAGCTGGGCTAGTGGCAAAAGGTTACTCACAAGAAGAAGGAATATATTTTGATGAAACCTTTGTCCCTATTGTAAGACTGAAAGCAATAAGAATGTTCCTTGCCTATGCTGCATATCAAGGATTTAAAGTCTATCAAATGGATGTGAAGAGTGCCTTCCTCAATGGAAAGCTGTAAGAAGAGGTGTATGTTGAACAAACTCTTGGATTTGAAGACTTTGAACATCCGCATCATGTCTACAGGTTAGACAAAGCATTATATGACTTAAAACAAGCTCTAAGGACATGGCATGAAACTCTCTCATCTTTTCTATGTGAGAATAATTTTCAGAGAGGAAAGGTAGATACCACCCTATTTCTTAAGAAACATAAGGAGCATATTCTCTTAGTGGAAATTTATGTTGATGACTTTATATTTGGCTGCACTAACAACAAACTATGTGAAAGATTTGCTGCACTAATGAAATCAAAATTTCAAATGAGTTTAATGGGAGAATTGAAATATTTTCTAGGATTTCAGGTACAACAGTTAGAAAGTGGGATATTCATAAATCAAGCCAAGTACCTAAAGAACACAATCAAAAAATATGGATTAGAAAATACAAGTCACATGAGAACCCCCATGAGCGCAGCTATAAAAATTGATAAGGATGAGAGTGGAAAAGAAATAAGAAAACAATATATAGGGGAATAATAGGCTCACACTTATACTTAACTGCAAGCAAACCAGACATCCAGTACTTAGTCTGCGTATGCGCAAGGTATTAATCTGATCCAAAAAAATCCTATTACACTGTAGTAGAGAAAATCCTGAGATACCTCAAAGGAACTCCAGAGCTGGGTATATGGTATCCTCGGGAATAAGATTGTTTGTAATTGTCGTATACAACAAGCCCTCTGTCGGAGTCAAACCAATCACACTTGAAAAGGATCATTCTATATGAACGTTCATTCCCTGTGTATTGCAACTCCATAATCTCTCTCAAAATGCCATAATAATCAACTTCAGCGCCTTTGACACATACACCATAGTTCATTGTTGCTTTCGTCGAGCCATATGCAAATGTGTCAAACAAATAGCCATTGATGTAATATTGTGGATACAAGTTTACTTGTACAGCTGGCCGTGTACCAGGAGCATAGATCAAGTCATCAACTTCATTATTTAAGACCTACATTGAAAAGGATGGAAAAATTGCATAATGTGGAGAAGATAAGGAGCAGAAATCAATTATTGTTGATTAGTAAAATCAACCAACTCATAAAATTTTCAAGCCATGAAGGCCACAAATCTCCACATCTTTTCCAAACTTCTTGGATAGACCTTGAATGACGAGTTCAGAATATTTCTTGCTCAAATAATCTAAATTCTTTGACACATGGTATATTTAGCAACAAATCTTTTCACACCTCGAGGAATTGATACTTCAAAATTCATACCTCTCAAAAGGAGAAATCTTTTGACACTTCCGTAGAACATAATTATGAGCGGCATTAACATCTTTCTCGATCAGTGTAGCCTTTCTTCCCTTCTTTGTAACATATCTCCCATTCTTCTGAAAAACACTAGGAAGATTCGGATCATCAACATCATTTGAGATCCCACAATTACGGGGCGGATTTCGAGCCTTTGTGTCCACCTTAACATCAAAAAAATATTGGCAAAAATTGTTTTGCTCCTTCATAGGGTATGCCTCATAAATGGAGCCCTTTACATGTGCCTTGTTACCTATTTTACCCTTCAGGTGAAATAAGAACTTGTAAGGAAGTGAAATTAAAATCATTAAACACTCTAAGGATTCTGACCACCTAGAATACGTATGATTGAAACTAAAATTTTTTAAATTTACCTCTCGAAAGTATACGTTAATCTATAATACATAGGTCCGGTAATTTTTGCCTCATGTGGAAGGTGCAAAGGCAAGTGCTCCACTGAATTGAAGAACGCAGGAGGCAACCACTTTTCTAACTTGCATAGAATCTCTGGGATCTGCATCTCCAATCTCTCCATGTCCTCACGACATACACTATTACAACATAAATCTCTGAAGAATAAACTCAACTCGGTGAAGACACTCCATACAATAGGATGAAATAGTTCCCTGAAAGCAACCGGAAGAAGCCTTTGCATGATAACATGACTATCATGACTCTTAAGACCCTTCAGACACAGTTCCTTACCATGAACACATCTTCTCAAATTAGATGCATATCCATCCGAAAACTTGAGTTGTTTGAACCATATGTACAGTACTCTTCTCGCCTCCTTCTTCAAGACATAAGGAGCCTTAGGCATAACTGTTTCCTCGATTCCATGCCTATTTCTCAACCTTCTCAACACTAATTTAGGACGCTTGTAGTCTAGTTTGAGATCTTTCTTGTCGTAATCGTGTCTTTCGTCTTTCCCTTCACGTCCATGACAATATCAAACAGATTATCAAACACGTTTTTCTCTACATGCATCACATTCAGATTATGTCTAATTAAAAGATTGCTCCAATATGGCAATTGTCAAAAAAATGCTCCTCTTGCTCCAATTATGAGTGACATGAAACTCATTAGGGTCTGAATTGAAAACGCGATCACGCATCTCATCACCATCATACAAAGGGATAGGATCATCATAATCTTTCCTATTTTTGAAGAAACCGCTTCTATTGGCACGAAAGGGATGATCATGCGGTAAGAAGTGACGATGATAATCAAACCATGTTTGCCTCCTGCCATGCTTCAAAGTAAATGACTTGGTATGCTCCATACAATAAGGACATGCCAATCTTCCTGCTGTGCTCCAACTAGATAGCATTCCATATGCCGAAAAATCACTAACAGTCTATAACAAAGCCGCCCTCAATTGAAAGGTCTGTCTCGTGGAAACATCATACGTGGCCTCCCCATACATCCACAAACGAGTCAACTCCTCAATCAATGGCTATAAATATGATGGTAAACCTCAAGTATAGAATAGTAACAATCGTTTTCACTTGTCCGTTTAATCAAGTAGATTCAGCAAATCCCAATGAGAACATCTCTTGAGATAGATTATGGTTCACAATTCAGAAGAAATTCGTAGTTTCCACCATAGGATTTGGATGGACAAATAACAAATAACTGGAATTTTGATAGTGTAACATAGATCAGCCTGTGTCAACCTAGGCAACTCATCAACTATGATGTTTTATTGATGCTATTATATTTGGTTCAAGATCGATACTAGTAAGCCATGTCTCATTTCCTTGCTTTAAATTTTAAACCCAAATTCTGTTTATTACCATTGATGGAATTCCTCTCTTCTATTGCTCAAAAGATCAACAGGAAGGCAGCAAACCTAATGTTCTAATTTCTTCATTAAGTCTAAGTCACTCCAGTAATCTCCAAATCTATATACTATTTCTTTGACGCCAACAATTTCCCTCAACAACAATCAATTGACCACAATCAACAACAATCAATCACAATCAACCACAATCAACCACAATCAACTACATTTAATCATTAACAAAGATAAATCAAAGTTAACTGAAGAAGAATTTAGAAGAATTATACTTTGATTGTTTCTATGGTTTAAATCACTGTTTGAAGAAGATGGGGAGGTGAGACCAGACCTGAACGGTGCAGCTGGAAACCAGGACATGACGATGGCCATAAAGAGCTATGGCAGCGGTGCCGGGCAACGACAACGGAGGCTAAAAACTTAGACGACGGAGGCTTTGTGTGAATGGTAGAGGAGGGGAGGTCAAGGGAAGGTGGATGGGTGAGAGGGTGGACGGGCGGCAGGAAAGAGGTGGTTGCTGACAATGGCGGCTGTGACATGGGTAAACGGCGGCGACACCAGGTGGGAGTGTTTGTGTATGTCTTTATGAAATCGTGGAGACAAAACCGATATTTGCGACAGAAGCATTTTTGCAGTCGCAAATTTACGACGAAAGTATTCTATAGCAAATTTGCAACGGAATTAATGTTCAGTCGCAAATTTACGACGAAAAATTTAATTTTCATCGCAAATTTTAAATTAGTGACACCCTCATTTTTTGTCATAATTTTTGCGACGAAACTGTAACAAACAGACCTTTTTTTTGGTAGTGTGCAAAAGAAAGCGGATAGACAAAAGCCTGAAAAATCTGCATTCTTCCTCGCGAAATAGATAAACGTTCCACACGTTCATATATTCAATTATTCATTTGTTTCGGGTAGGGAAAAATTATAAAATAAAGATAAAGATTGAACTCTTGTTGTCATTTTCACTAATTGAAATCAGGATGTTTTCATATTGTTCCCAAAATATTAGTAAGTACCACACAAAAAAATATTTTTCGGCTATAAACCATAGCGGATAAGAAAGGAGAAAGACAGAAACCAAAACCCAGCACATCGCTATATCATAAAACGGATCAAGATTAAAAAAAAAAAATCCACCAACAATGAACGCGGATGTGAAGGAAAATCAAGAGGCATTCCGTAATAACTAATTTTGCATAAAGAAAGCGTTAAATATATCCGTTGTACACTGAAACGGATGAAGTATAAAGATAGATACAGCATTCGCTCTCAATTATCACGGTCATACCCTAAAAATCTACCGCAAGAACAACCACTTTCGTCCATAAAACTATCGAACGGTTTCACTCTTCATCGATCGAACTGCTTCACTCATCGTCCCCAAAAGGGTGTTTTGATTCATTCTTTGCGTCCACTTCCTTGCTTCTAAAAAAAGTAATCAAGGTATGTAGAACTCGTACATATCTTCATTTTTTGGGTAGGGTTTTTTCGTGATTGTTTATTTCTACTAGGATTTTATGCTTTACATCCAGATGGATGATTATAACTTTGGACCAATTGACGGTTCAATCCATAGGAACCAAAACGAGCTCGTATCGGAGGATGTTTAGAATCACTTGGTGAGTAGTTCGAGTCCTTTGTTTGAATCTTTTTCCTACGATTGGTTATTGTCAATTGTTTGAAGTTGGGGTCATATGTAATTGAGTTTGAAGTCGGAGTTTATGTGTAGAAGAGAGGCGAGATACCAATAGTTGAAACCACAACAAAGTTAAAGGGTTGGGAGTTGAATGATCTTCAAAAGTATTGGATTGAAGAGGCTAGATTTGATGTTTTCTATCATCCTGGGAATTTTGGTGGTAGCGTTGCACATTTGGTATCAGCGTTAGTTGAACGACGATAGAGTACAACCAACAGTATTCATTTGCAGATTGGAGAGGCTTATGTGAAGAAGCTATTCTTTTTCCTATCACGAATAAGAACGAGGTGCATCCAAAATATTTTATTTTTATCTCTAACAGGTACGAGATCGTTTCATGGGTGTGGGGGACTGTAGTTTTATCTCAATTTTACCGAGCATTACAACTCCTCGTGCAAGAAGCGTGCCTCGATTCTTGCATGTGTGACATTGTTGCGAGTATTTGCCCTACATAATCATTGATTATAAATTTTCATATTTCGTATAAAATGAGTAGCATCAATATCAAAAGTTCTTTTCAGGTGTGGTCGTATGAGAGGATCTCCATTAGCCTTCCCGTTCGACTCTGAGGCATGAAGTGAGATTTAGCTCCAGCTAGGGGCAGACAAAGAAGCATGTGAAGGAGGAGGATGAGAAAGAAAACAAGAAGAAACCGAGGAAAGAAGTTCGTTGAGTTAATCCTCATCACTATCTTGTATATCAAGAGGATTTCAACAGGATGGAGGTATATCGACATACAATTATCGTGATTCTCCTTTAATTTCCTATGAGTTCTATTAAAAAAAAATTATACAAATAACTAATGTAGAGTAATGAGTTCACATGTCCAAGGAGGGCATATACTCTTCTCATTCACCTTGAGATAATGGAGTAACAGATGCTGGACAGGGTGATGCGCTAGTTTGGAAGGCTCTTGAGTATCTCCCATAACCCTGTCGATATACGAGCCCTTAGACGACCGATTAGAAGTGATAAGAAGGATCAGTTCAGACAAGTGAATGTCAAGGCACTATGCAATGCGTATATATTAGTATGGGATTCTTGGTAGGAGATACTTGATATGTTAACAGATGAGCCGATGGAGATCTTGTCCATTGCTGATTATCTTATGTGGTATAGACGCATCACTCATGTACGTATTCATTCACCATACCAGCCTTGTTCTTTGTTTGATCAGTACTGGGCCCTATCCATTATAAGTGACCTTTTTCTCCCGCTTTATTTTTTTTCATACATCAATATAAAATTTGTACATCACATTTTTCCCTCTGAAATATGAAAATAACCCCTATAGTTTTTTAAACTATTTTCAGATTAAGAGCCATAGACACTTCGTCGGCATGATCCATGATCGATGATCCATGATATATGATTGAGCCTATCCGATGATATTGCTACATTTATACCAGAGATGGACGTCGAGTATGAGCCGTTTTTTGCCTCTTTTAACGGAAGAAAGAGGAAGGCACCAGAGTTTGATGATGATGGCCGGCATACACCCACAACTTATCCCACACAGAGCCAACTGACTGCGCTTGCTCCTGAGATGGCACGTGAAGCTACTATCTATTTTGACAAACCACAAGATTCGACACATGATACGATTGATTTTGCTAATTATCCGATTGAGTAGACGGACGAGCTACTTATTTCATTCCTTTGGGCATAGAGTACCAAACCTCTTTACCGAGCGAGATTGAGCAACCACCTCCTGCTGTGTCTCCAACGTTACCTCAGGTTGAGCTGCCACCTCCTGCTGCGTCCTCGGTGCTACCTCACGTTGAGTTGCCACCTCCTGTTGCGTCCCCGACGCAACCTCAAGATGAGCGGCCTCCTCTTATTGAAACCCCAACGCTACCTCAGCATGAGCAGCCACCTCATGCTTTGCACCCGTCATTATCGAGCGAGATTGAGCAGGCAATTCCTACTGTGCTCTCGCCACTACCTCAAGATGAGCAAGCACCTCCGTTGCAGTTCAAGGATCAACGTTACCTCAAGATTGAGCGAGATTGTTTTCTTTTCTTTTTTAAAAAAGATCCATGCGCGTCTTTTTTTTTTTTTACATTCTTTGCATACCCATTGTTAATTCTTTTATAGATCGCGCCTGTTGTACCTCCATTGCCTACCCATTAAAGAAGTTATCAGAGGTTAAGATATAACGTATAATGGAGAAAATACTCTTCGCTTCGCAATCTGATGATAACAAGTTTCGAGTGACCGATAGGGATAGCCGGGGGCTCTACTCATTGCCGTTTGCATGTTTGAAATCACTTGTCCCTGAAATTTGGTTATTTGACGAGGTGGTAGACGCCTATGCTATGCTTTTGGTAACTAGAGAATTGAGCAAGGTTGCTGGAGCGTATTATGTCCCATGCGTCTTCCCCTAACTTTACGAACTTCAATATGATGTCAAGAGATGGTTCGAACAAAAATGATGGTTTGGTCATTTCAAGTTTATACTCATCTTGTATAACTTAACACGAAATCCATCATAACTTATGATAGATAAGAATAAAAGGTCCTACAAAATGAGCCGTCCATTTCCCAGATCGACGACTCACAAGTGTTGGCTGGTTAAGGTTACGCAGCTAGCGTTCGCTATGGATCATCACTATATATATATATATATATATATGAGCTTAGTGGATTCGCGGCTGAGCTCATTTGTAGCTAGATCCTTGGATTTGAAAATTAACGGCTGTGATTAAAAGCACATTTTTGCAGTGTTGATATTCAAATGCAATGGTCTAGCCACAAATAAGCTTATTTGTGGCTATCAACAAATCCACTTTTTCCTACACGGGTTAGTGTTCCTGCTACAACAAGCAGGCAATTACATGCTGTTGTGTCATTTCAACCACTAATCAACCATTTAAATTTAAAATACTAAAAAGTTTTTGTTTTAAAAAGCATACTTGTGGTGGAGAATCAACCGCAGCAGTTAATTGGATGCTTGTTGCAGCATCAACCATTTTCCCTTTCCTATATATGTGTGTGTGTGTGTGTGTGTGTGTGTGTGTGTGTGTGTTGCAAAAGATAGCCACCATCGTACTGCAAAATCCAAGAAAACATCATTTTATAGCAGGAATGGCATGGATTGTGTTTGTGATACTTAGTAAATCAACTTAACAAAAAGATAATGAACCATGACATTCAAGATAAGGGATTATATGATTTTTTTTTCTTTGCTTGATGAAATTTTTCCTTTGTGACATGAATTGTAACAAAAATGATAAATTTTATCTCCTTCAGCATTTTTTTCCTAATCATCTTGTTTGCTGAACAATTATAAAAGAAAAAAAGAAAACAAACTCTCCCGCTTTCTCCTTTCCACTCTCCCGTTCAACTTCAACCACCATCCCACTGCCACTTTCTCTCCATCACCTCTCCAGCCACGATCACCAGCCGCAGCCACCACCTTCGGCCACCAAGAGCAACCAGCGGAGCTACCATCACCATCATCTTCACCACCATCTCATCACCACGACCATACACTAAATCGCTCATCATCGTTGTCATCGTCGTCTTCAGGCAGCAACCACAGCAAGGAGACGGGACAACAGCAGCAGGAAGCCGAGGGACGATAACCACTTCGAGGAAATCAAACACGAATCAATCTAGGTAACCTCACTCGTCCGAGACGCCACTTTTATTCGATCACAAGCGTCCATTGCATCCGTGCATGTTTTAGGACATGTTTATGCCGTGTTTGATGTGTGTGCAATAGTTTGGATGCATTTTGGTGATAATTGGAGGATCCGTGAGCATTGGACATGAGTTTTCTGTAGGTTATGGGCTGCAATTGCGTCGTGCCTGCAACCATTCTCGGTCGTGCCCGCGACGGGGAAAAAGCTGGCATTTTGACCAGATAGCACCGTCGTGCCCGCGACCCGTCGCGGCCACGATAGGGCTAGTCATGGCCTCGATGACCTTCTGACCAGGAAATCATCGATTTCGTGCATCGAACCTTAAACCTAAATGCGTATTTGAGATATATAACCCATACGCATAGAAATATAGCATTTGACGTGCATATATGATCGTGTTTGATACGTAATGGGGTATTCTGGGTTGAAATGAGCTGGAATACACACCATTATATTATATATTCCCTCTCGGAAAATAAATGAAAACGACCGTTAAACGACTAATAACAAGGAAACGGAGGATGTAAAACATAGTTACACTATCTATGTGAACTAATGAAAAAGCGAATGAATAAGAAATATTCCATCCCTCAACTGACAAGGTCGACATTGAGAAGGTCGTTAGTCGTTAGTCGTTTTTCCTGAAATTATTGAGAAGGTCGAACATGGCGTCCCTTTTTTGATACATTGCGATTTGTTGCATCCTTGAATAGTCTTGGTGGCATTATTGAGTCATTGCACTCCAATATTATCTTCTCAGTCATCATCACGGGTGAGAACTAGCTAGGGAGCGGTGGGCATCCCCCATCATCTTTGCATGCATGTAGCGGCTTCTACGCCGTTGTAGCGGGGCCACGGGTTGGTCTCTGCAGGGAAGCCCAAATTATCTCAATGCTGGCATACGGTGCCTCATTGAATGCGCACAAGAGGTGCAAGGCGACGCACGGAGTAGGCAGGTGCAAAAACATTATCTATTGGGTAGCCCGGCTGACGATTGATTTCTTACCTTTATACTCTGAGTCGGTTATATCCTTGGAGTTGCCGCTTTTGAGTCAAGTCATGAACCCTGAACAAATGCAAAAGAAAGGAATGACTCTTAAAAGCGATACGAAGCCATATAAAGCAATGTAAAACGATGCTGTTTTGATATGGCGTCCATATTTTCCTATCATATATAAAAATGTTTTACGGACTTTCGGCGGTCGCCATAGCAGTTAGCGGAAGTTCCCTGTAATTGGGATTCATACACCTGAGATTGCTGAGCTTCATTAGCTCACGGTTATGTTTTTCAATTGCAAGTATGCCCCCAATAGCACCTGAAGGCTCTTAGTGTGAACTTGCATGCATATAGATGATCTCACGTGTTTCGGATATTATAGCAGATCATACGTCTATTTTTTTTAATGTAATAATCGATCTGCATTGCTTCTGCACCAATGTTGTAACTAAAACAGGTATTCGAAATTGTAAGCTATTAATGTGGCTACTATTTATAGTTTCCTTCACTTTCATACCCATAAACCCGTTTGGTTTATTTGGCCTTGTCACAAACTGGCTCTGTGACGGCATAACGCCCACGTGTCTTCCGACATGGAAATCTGGGGGCGTTACATATTATTATACCGTGAGTATAATAATATGTATTGGAAATTATGGACGTAGTCACTAAATGTGACAGACGTAAAATACTGATTGTAACTATTGTGTGTCGTGATAAGATGATGTGCGTGTTTGTGTTATGCCTTGATTGTTGGTATAAAGAGGATGAGTGAGTGAAAGGAGTGTAAATCCATAATTGGTAAGATAACTCCATGGTACAAAACACAAAGAGCGTTGTGTTTGTCATATGTGTTATACAATGACTTGGTGGTGACATTCTTACATCGACTTTGTGAGGTCGTTTTGGTATGAGGGAAACTTGTTGCAGGAGACCCTGGGCTCCGGTTTAGTGGATCCCTTTTCACAGATGTCCTTTTTACTAAAGCTGAATAAAGCTTGATAAGTTGAAATTGAATAAGTCTCGGCAAGGAAACAATTATAACACCGAGGATATCTATTTTCTATCCTCATTATGTTTTTAAGATGATAATTATGAATGTCGAATTGATATGATAAGTTCTAGAGTGCTGGAACAAAGGACCTAAGTGGTCATTTCCTTTTCCTTTTCTTATCTTTTTCTCTCGTGTAATCCCTAGTAAGGACGCCGACACATGATTGAGCTCGTATTGCTCACGGTTATTATTTTTCTGTGTTTTTCTCTTCTCTGTATTTTCAGGAGTTAGAGTCTACGGGAAGGTGTGATATAGGTTATGGTGCTAACGCGCATCTATTGTATTATGGATTATGAACTAAGTAAAATATGTAAGAAATGAGAAGTTTCCGCTGTATTTGATAATATTACTGGTTATGTTTTAGTGGATTTTATTTATTTCTGTATCTAAACCGGTTAAGTAATTTTTGTCTACCTGGGGTGTTGGGACTCAGCGGTAGTGACGTCATTTGTATTATTATGTCTTAATATGTTATGAAAAATTGGGGCGTTATAGATTCGGTATGAAATCCCTGAATATATTTTATACTGTATTGAGCATATTTAACAAGATGATAGAAGATGTTGATGAGGCTACATGGCATAAAGATAATGACTATTGTAGAGATTATCTTTTGAATTGTTTGTCTCCTCGATTGGCGGAGACTTACAGTAAATATAAGATGGCCAAAGAAATATGGGATAACCTAGAAGCTCAATTCAAAAGGGAGGAGGAAGTCTCTAAAGCTCATCTGGTGGACAAATTCATGAATATGAAATTTGTTGATGACAAAGAAGTTCTTCCTCAGGTCTCTGATATGGAGAACTTCACTATGAAATTGAGAAATGACAAAATCACAATTTGTGATGGTTTCCTGGTAGGAGCTATTATTAATAAGCTACCTACATTGTGACTTTCGTTCAAAATTGAAATGCAACGAAAGAAAAGTCAGGTGGAGCTGGATGATCTCAAACTATTTATTGGAATCAAAGATTAAAACCGTACTAGAAACAATGAGGAATCGGTGAAGCAGCAACCTTCTGTGGTTAATGTTGTCACTGGACCGAAGAAGTTTCTTAGAAAATCCAAACTGCCAAAAGATGAACCCAAACAGTTTGAAACGTAAAAAAACAATTGTCAAGAACAAATGGGGACATTTTGAAGCTGACTGCAAGCTGCCAAAGGTTTCTGATACACAAAAGAAGCAAGCTAACTTGCTTATTGGTAATGCTGAGCCTACATATTTTATCGGTATGACGAAAAAACATGAGGCCAGTGTATCTTCTGATTTATGGTTAGATTCTTGTGCATCTTGTCATTTATGTGGAAACAAAAATTTGCTAACTAATATTGTTTGTGTTTCTGACACGGTTACAGTTGCAAATGACGAGTTTACGCAGGTTACTCATAAAGTAATTGCAAACTTGAAATTATCTTCAGGTAAATTCGTAACTCTAAAAGATGTTAGAGTAGTTCCTGGTGTTAAAAAGAATTTAATTTCTCTTAGCTTGCTATGCAATCATGGCATGTGCCTTTCCTTTCAAGGTGGTCCGGTAACATTAATTGTTAACTCACACTATTTTGGCTGTGCTTATTTGGTTAATGGTATGTATAAGTTGAGTTTAGAATCTGGAACAGTTAACCAAGTAGTTTCAAATTTGATTGATCCTAAATTACTTCATTGTAGATTGGGGCATGTGAACTACAGAAAAATGGTTAAACTTGCTAAAACTCACAATATACCATTAGACACATCTATTAGATTCAACAAATACAAGGTTTGTGCTCAAACTAAGATAACAAGGAGACCTTTTCGTCCTGTATCTAAGAGTACACAACTCCTTGAGTTGATATATTCTGACATTTGTGCTTTCAAGAATTACACTACAAGAGGCGGTCGAAAGTACTTGATAATATTTATAGACGATTTTTCAAGATATTGTCATATTTATTTGCTGAAGTCCAAGGATAAAGCTTTTGAAAAGTTTAAAATATTTAAGAAAACAGTTGAAAAGTAACTAAATCTTAAAATTAAAAGATTTAGAAGTGATAGAAGGGGAGAGTATAGGTAAACAGAATTTAAAGAATTTTGTGCCTCTAATGGAATAATTATTGAAACTACGGCTCCCTACTCACCTCAATCAAACGGTGTAGCCGAGCGTAAAAATAGGGCATTAACGAAAATATTGAATTCCTTCTTATTGATTGCTGGCATGCCTTCTTGCTATTGGGGGATGCAATTCTGACTGCTAATTACATTCTAAATAGGGTACCGCACTCAAAGTTGTACTTTACTCCTTATGAGATTTGGTACAAACATCAGTGTAAATAGCCTATGTGAGGATTCCAAACCCTAAAAGACCTAAGGTGGGGACTAGGATTCACACTTGTGTGTACCTAGGAAATGCAGACGGCAGTGTTGTAGATCGATTTTTAGATCTATCAACTAATGAGGTGATAGAATCTAGAGATGCTATTTTCTTTGAGGATACGTTCCTTAAAGATCATTGACATAAATTACCTGGTTTGACAAAAATGATTACAGAGTCGCTTACGTAATCTAAACCTGCTGTTTCTGATGATCTCATAGCAGAGTCTGACGTTGTGTCATTAAGTGTATCAAAGAGAACAAGAGTTCCCAAAAGTTTTGATGAGGACTTTGAAACATATCATGTGGAGTCTGATGCATCGACTTTTAAGAAAGCTATGAGGTATAGGGACTATTTAATATGGGCAGAAACCATTAATGGTGAAATGAATTCTCTGCTGGAAAATCAAACATGGAATCTAGTCGATTTGCCTAAAAGGGCTAAGACTGTAAGGTGCAAATGGATTTTAAAGAAGAAACTTAATAAAGATGGGTCAATAGTCAAGTATAAAGCACGTCTCGTAGCTAAAGGGTATACTCAAGTAAGTGGGGTGGACTACTTTGATGTATATCATCTAGCAACAATAAGAATTCTTCTTTCTTTAGCATCTATTGAGGACTTTGTAGTTCATCAAATGGATGTAAAAACAGCTTTCCTTAATGGAGAGTTAACTGAGGAAATTTATATGAACCAACCTGAAGGGTTTGTCATGAAGGGTTTCGAAAAGAGGGTTTGTAAATTGAACAAATCTTTATATGGTTTCAAACAAGCACCTAAGATGTGGCATCAAAAGTTTGACAAAACGGTAAAATCTCTTGGTTTTCATAGCAGAATTCTAAAGGATTGAATAGTACTAGTATTGGACAAAAGATTGCAAGAGGCTGTTTCGAGTCCTGCTGAGGAGAAGAAAAGATCTTGTAATTAGTTTGTATTGTCATTTATATACTATAAGGTGACAGGCTAATTGTGAGTTTAAAACAATCACACATAGTACTATCCTCTTGACATATCACACTGATAGTCAAGGAAAGACTGGAATAAGGGATATAGCCATATTTTAGCTATATACTCTAACTAGTATAAAAACTCCTTGTGTCCTTACATTACTGCTTTCATTATCTTTAATTCTACTGTTATTCAATTTCGACTAACAATAAACTAAAAGGAACCAACATAACTGTAGTAACCATAAAAGAACATTGCTGTATAATTGACCTTTGTCAATTTGACAGTAAAACATTAAAAAGAAGACTATTCACCCCCCCTCCCCCCTCCTACTTTCACAGCAAGTTATATTGGGATTTTCAGGGACAATTATACTCATTTTCCTTCGTCAAGGTTTTATCCTATTGGGTTTTTTCTGATAAATTTTTGACGAGACAATCTTAATAGGCAATAAATACACCAAGGGAAAGTGTTGTGAATTATTTAAAGATAATTATGCATTAAAAATGATATATTTACACCTAACCCTGGATATTTTCTTTAGATCTCACCTATTTTTGAGACTATTAAAGGAGTATACCTTATTACCTATTAATTAGACCTAATCATCTTGATTAGGTGATAAAAGATTAGGTGTTAATTAACCATTTTGAACACTATAAATAGAGCTCATTTATAAGATGTTATGTACACATTTCCAAGATGAGAGTTCTTCCTCGCCCCTCCTGCTAGATATCGATATGGGAGCTTGGGCCCAAGCCTCTTGGTTAACAAAGGCTTCGATTTCAAGACTAAAATGATGGATGAAGTCATCTTCTATCCATATTTTGAAATTACGTGAACTTTCGGTCATAACCCACAATTATAATAAAAATGTCCATAACGACGTTTAGTAATCGAACGATGCACCTGTGCCAAAACACCACATTTGCATCTGACTCTTGTAACGTTTTGAAAAGAGAAATAACCAGGGGACTTAGAAGAAGAGAAGTTATTGTGTGACATTATTCTTTAAGGTAATAGCACTCAATAACTATAATTGCGAATGGAAGTTTGAAGTGATTGATTATGTTAGAAAAGGTGTGTATTTATAGACGTTGGAACTTGTAAAGATGCTTGGACCCACATGATTACGATGTGTTAAAGATGGTTTGACCCACATGTATTTATCCAATTGAAAACGACCTCCGTACATATGAATGCATATTTGTAGTGATTTTTTTAAAAAAAAATCATGTTTAGTTTATTTTCATGTTTAGTGAATTAAAAAATTTTGATGTCAAGTGAATCAACTTTCGTGTGACTTAAACAACTTTCTTGTGATTTTCCAACAAATTTTTGTATTTTCTTTTCATGTTTAGTGACTTAAACAAGTTTCAAAGCGCAAACACTTTCATATTAAGGAATGACATGTTTAGTGACTTAAACAACTTTCATATCATTTGTCATTATATTTAGTCTTCACAAAAACTTACTAATAGGGTAGTTTTATTTAAAAAAATAAAGTAACATATTACAACGTAAGACTTAATGACAAAGAGTCGTAAATTATTATTCTTTGAGTTAATATATGTAGCAAAAAAGTAGAATAGTACCAATGAGAAGAGATGTACACCATTTATGAGGAATGAATTAGTAACAAATGGGGAACATACACACAATTCCACAATCGTTAATATTTATATTATATATATTATTAGAGACACTTAAACACACTTTAAAAAAGTACGGCATAACATGAGGATCATATTGTCCGTAAACACATTTACATATATTTATGGTCTATATATACCTAAGGACCATAAAGGAAAAACTAACAACAGAAAAAAAAAAGTACAACATATGAAACATTCCGTATGTGTCTCTGTAAATAGCTGTCGGTATGGCCACAGCTAGTTCCTCCCCTTCAGCGACAATAGGCACCAACCCTTTTTCGAATTGTTGGACTGGAACGTTAGCAGGTGCTTCTAAAACAACAGGTTCGAAGAAAGGATCCATAAAAAAATATGCATTTGGATCGCCTAACCTAACAAAAATCGGGAAGGGGAAAATATCCATAATTATAGTAGAATCATCCTTTATGCAGAACAGGATTGGATCGATGTACTTGTGCTAGGATTGTGGGATGACACCAGCAATTAACACTCATTACATTTGGATAAGAATGGTTTGACATTGTGTAATTTTTAAAATTTAAATGTAAATCTTTGTAGTGAAACAGAAGGGTCCGTTATGGTATGAAGTACTAAGTTGCTTTCGATACCCCTATTTATAGTATGTTTCGAATGCTATCTGAAAAGCATTATAGGAAAACAACATGCAAACTCAATACAACAAGCAAAGCGCCACAAGCAGTTACGCTTTCCACACTAAAGCGCCACTGCTTGTGGCGTTTTACTTATTGTATTTCCAGTCAAGAACGAGTTGTTTCTCATCCCATTTCATTCATCGACAGCTATTGTTCCATCACATAGTGGTTGGCTCATCCTTTTATCATCACACTACACATCACATTGCTCCCTTACTCGATTTGTCGAATCATATCATTCATTGGTTTGACCCCAACATAATGCAAACAAGTTGTGGCTGGATCATCTATTTATCACCACACTGCACAACACAATCTTTGGAAATGGATTTGTCGATTCATTTTGTGAGACAGAAAGGTTGGTAATGGAATTGTAGCATTTCATTGCTTTTAGAATCCTCCGATAGTTGAAGAAAACGCACTACTATGCATTGAGATTAATAATGTGAGAAAAGAAACCAAAAAAACGGATACAAGTAAACCGCCCCTCATTGTGGTGCTTTAGTGAGTAAAGCGCCATAGCCAGTGGCGCTTTACTTGTTATCCTTTTTTTTTGGTTTGTCGTCGGCTATTGTTACATCAAACAGTAACCGTCTCACCCTTTAATGTTACACTGCATATGACACTGCTTCCGAATTCGATTCATCTACTCGAAACATTCATAATTAAGCCACAAGATAGTTATCAATTGCTCCCCAAGTGGTTTGTGAGATCTACACCTATAAATAATCATAATTGGTGTTATGATAGTTATCAATTCTTTCCATCTTTTAGAGCATTATATTACACAATTCTTCCGTCCAATGATTTGTCCAATCTAAGCATAATCTCCATCAAACAAGAGATACACAAAAATAGTTATTGTGTCACATGAAACTAATTCATTTCAGTTTTTCCATATGGATTATCAAGCCTTTGATGATCTATTCAGCAATCTTCAAATGGCGGTTAACCTTGGAGTTGATTTACCTCTGGATAATTGGGGTTATAATTTCAACTTGAAAAACTATCAGGATTTCAACAATGTGTCCCAGCCAATGGACCAAAACGCTTCAAGCTTTGCGCGACCAGACCCTATCGAGTACGAGGTAGAGATACGGGAAATGTTTAATGAAGATCTGGTGATCATCTATCTTTCGTACTGTTATGATTTGTTTTATTCTAATGTATATTAGTATCATAATATAATTCAACGAAAAAGTTGAAACAAATGACGAGTTGGTTATCTTTTTTGTTTAGGGCGAGCGAGAAAAAAAAGTGTTTGGTACATAAAAATATAAAATAACACTTCGCAATACAAGGGATGTTATTTTTACACTATAATTATTATGTTGCAGGTATTCTCTAACCGGGAAGACCTATTGTCATATTTGCAAGAAAGAGGCCGACGAAATGGTTTCATTCTTATAATAAAGTCATCGTATCTTGCACAGGATGGAGGGAATCCCCGGCTGACAATTCGTTGTGAACACAGTGGGAGTTACACCCCAACGAAGAAACCTTCAAGACATATAGGTACCAAAAAATACAATTATCCTTTTACTATACAAGGCTCATAAAGACCAATCGGTGTTAGTCAGTGGAAGTTTAGGGTTAGCAATGGGGTACGCAATCATCACGCTACTGATCATTTGGAAGGCCATGCATATGCAGGTAAGAAATATTATCAATACATATATCTTCATATTAATTTATAGCTTAGGCCAGAGCAACAATATATACGAGACACTAAACACCGTGTAATGTTTGTGATCATCTAGCAAGATTAGATGATGAACAAATGGAGTATTGCAATGAGATGACATGACAAGACACAAAACTAAGAGATATACTCACTGAAATCAAGGAGTAGGATCCAGACAATGTGTTAACCATTAAAACAATTTACAACGCAAGACAAGGTGACATCGCAAAAAAAAAAGCGATGGGTAGAAACAATATATAACAACTGATTCATTTGTTGCAGGAGCACGGTTATATATATAGGTATCGATTATATTAAATTCCGTACGCACACTTCACAATTGCAAAATGTTTATCGATTGTCAAGTGTGTAACTATTCTTGCAACGTACTTTATATGCAAGGTATCGATGGGACAATGAAAACAATGTCGAGGATCCCTTCTTCGCGCATCCATTTTCCTTAACATTACAAAGAGCATTTTCGCATGTTCTGTTGATGGACACGACTTATAACACAAACAATGCGGGCATACCTTTGTTGGAGATCGTGGGGATTACGTCAACTGCTCTAACCTTCTATGTGGCATTTGTCTTTCTTCGTCGCAAAAAAAAAAAAGGTCAACTATGATTGGTCTCTACAGTGCCTTGGAGAAGTGATGATAGGATGCTAGCCAACAAATGAGGACCCATGATCATGGGTACCATGTACAAATGTTGTGTGTGTTATTGCAGGAAATACAGAATGAACCATGGTACCTGGAGAGTGGATGCTCAAGACACATGACAGGGAACAAAAGAATCTTGATAAATTACAGAAAGGAAGAAGGTCCCTTGGTCATGTTTGGTGGTGGCAAAGCATGTAAAACTAAAGGTTATGGAACCCTTGGTACAGGTTCCCTAATCTTTAGTAACGTTGCTCATGTCAAAGGGCTTGAATACAAACCACTTTCCATTAGCAAACTGTATGATAAGAACTATGAGGTAGCCTTTACTAATGACATATGCAGAGTCATAGATAAAGAGTCTAAAGAAGTAAAACTGATAGGTCATAGATTAGGAAACATCTATGCAGTAGACTTCAACTTATCACAGTCTACACAAGTTACATGCCTTTACACTAAGGATGCAGACGACATAAATTGGCTATGGTATAAGAGGTTAGCATATCTAAACTTTAAAACAATGGCAAAATTATCCTTAAGCAACTTAGTAAGAGGTCTTCCTCAAGTTAAATTCATGAAGGATAAATTATGCAGACCTTGTCAAGAAGGAAAGCAAAGTAGAGCAAGTTTCAAACCTGTTAACCAAACAGAGACCACAAGAGTTCTCGAACTACTGCCCATGGATCTGTTTTGGACCAATAGATATAGAAAGCTTGAGCAAGAAGAAATACACACTAATAATTGTAGATGATTACTCGAGATATACTTGGGTAATCTTCCTGCACAAGAAAAGTGAAACTTGTAGTCTACTAACTAGGTTCCTTAGACAAGTACAAAATGAAAAGGGTTTAGATATGGTAACAATTAAGAGTGATCATGGCACAAAATTTGATCAATTAGGGGGTTGACAAATACTATGATGATCATGAAATCAAGCACAACTTTTCTGCACCTAAAACACCACAACAAAATGGTGTTGCAGAAAGGAAAAACAAAACCCTTATCGAGGCAGCCCGAACAATGCTATCTGATACAGACCTTTCAAAGAGCTTCTAGGCTGAAGCAATAAACACTACATCTTATGTACAGAATAGATGCCTCATAACCAAACAGCATAACAAGACACCATATGAAATATGGAAAGGAAAGGCACCAACTGTCAAGTACTTTCATGCATTTGGGTGTAAATGTTATGTTCATAATAATGATAAACAACACTTAGGAAAATTTGACCCTAAAGCAAATGGGGAATATTTCTAAGGTATTCCACATGTAGCAAAGCCTTCAGAGTATTCAACAAGGAAACACAAACTGTAGAAGAATCAGTTCATGTTTTATTTGATGAATCTGGGTCATCTATACGTACTGCTGATGTTCTTGATGAGGAATGTGCATGTATAGACGATGAATATGATACAGACTAGGAAAAAGATCCTGCAGTAAAGGCAGAGTCGTCTGCAACCCCTGAAGGCAAAGAAGATGCAGAAGACCCACAACAAGATACAGCAGCACAAAAGCTGGAAGAAACTGCCCTTGACCAGCATTAGGACAAAGGCAGATGGATCAAGACACACACTGAGAAAGACATAATTAAGGATAAGGATGCCCCAGTGCAGACGAGGAGAGCAACCACAAAGGGGTGCATGTCTGCTTGCTTATATCAGAAATGGAGCCTAAGATAATCAATTAAGCTCTCAGTGATCCTAACTGGATAAATACCATGCAAGAAGAAATGAATGAGTTCAAAAGAAATCAAGTATTGTATCTTGTGCCAAGACCAAAGAACTATCCAGTTGTCGGCTGCAAGTGAGTCTTCAGGAATAAATCTGATGAAAATGGAATCATCATCAGAAATAGGGTTAGATTAGTGGCCAAAGGGTACTCTCAAGAACAAGGGATCGACTTTGATGAAACCTATGCCCCAATTGCAAGATTGGAAGCCATACGAGTGTCCCTAGCGTATGCTGCATACGAAGACTTTGGATGTCAAAAGTGCTTTTCTCAAAGGAAAGCTACAGGAGGAAGTTTATATCGAGCAGCCTCCTGGATTTGAAGATTTTCAACATCCAAACTATGTCTACAGGTTAGACAAAGCCCTTTATGGCTTGAAACAAGCTCCAAGAGCGTGGTATGAAACTCTTTCTACCTTTCTCTTTGATAATGGTTTTCAAAGGGGGAAGGTAGATACCACACTGTTTCTCAAGAAACACAAGGAGCACACCTTATTAGTGCAAATATACGTAGATGACATCATCTTTGGTTGCACTAATAGCAAACTATGCGAAAGGTTCGCTGCAGTAATAAAATCTAAATTCCAAATGAGTCTCATGGTTGAATTAAAATACTTTCTAGGTCTGCAAGTCAAATAGTTAAGTAAAGGAATATTCATAAATCAATCAAATACTTAACCAATGTAATTAAAAGTTTGGCCTAGAAAACTCAACTCCAACAAAAACCCCCATGAGCTTTATTGCTAAAATTGATAAAGATGAAAAAGAAAAAAGTATAGATCAAACATTATATAGAGGAATAATAGGATCTTTACTTTACCTTACTGCAAGTAGGCTAGATATCCAATACTCTGTGTGTGTTTGTGCCAGGTATCAATCTGATAAGGAGTCCCACTATACTGCAGTCAAGAGAATCTTAAGATATCTCAAAGGAACCCTTAACCTGGATATATGGTATCCAAATGATTCAGATTTTGTACTAACTGGTTATTCAGATGCAGACTTTGCAGGTTGCAGGGTTGAAAGAAAAACGCAAGTGGTACATGTCAATTTTTAGGTGCAAGGTTGATTTCTTGGTTCAGCAAGAAGCTGACCATTGTCTCAACCTCTACTGCAGAAGCAGAATACATAGCTATAAGAAGCTGTGCTGAACAGGTACTTTGGATGAGGTCTCAGCTTGCAGACTATAGGCTAACGTTTAAAAAAACAAACATATTTTGTGATAACACGTCTGCAATAGCTATTTCTGAAAATCCTGTTTTTCATTCAAGGACCAAGCACATTGATGTCAGATATCATTTTATCAGAGATCATGTGCAGAAGGGTCATATAAAATAGGAAGATATTCCAACTGAAAAATAAATTACAAATATTTTTACTAAATCCTTAGATGAAAATAAGTTTATCATGTTTAGAGGAGAGCTGGACATGATAGATTTGAATGAGTAAAATGGTCATATACACTGCTCTACTGCTCTACTGCACGTATAGATGCAGACGAGCAGGTTGCTTGAAATAGATTTAATGCTTTTGAAGGATACAAACAAGTAACATTACTCTACTTCTCTACTGCATATGTAGATGCAAACGAGCAACTTACTTGAAACAAACTCAGTGTTTTTCAAGTGATGCAGACGAGTGACTTTTCTCTACTGCTTTACTGCACAAGCCATGCAAACTAGAGCCAGGTGTCCCTTTACTACTGCTCTTTTTGGAAAGAAACAGTTTTTATGATTATCTCCTTGATTTTCGCAACGGGAAGATTAATTCTAGGAAGCTGTGTAACGGTTACTTTTTGTTTTCAACGGTAAAAATCCACAGTAACTATAAAAGGAGAAAGAACTGCTACAGAATTTACTTTACGATTCTTTATCTCTCTCTCTCTCAGCAATCAAGCAAACCCTAACTCTCAATTCTCTCTAATTACTCTCAAACTCTCACCCATTTTCACTATAAATCTTGCGAACTTACTTTTTCAAACACTAAATGGCCAACAAACCAACTCCGTCAACACCCTCAAAATCTCAAAGGGCACAGATGAGCCCTACAAGGAAAGAATTGCAAACAGGGGTCGTGGTCGACTTTAAGACTCTAATATGAGTCAGACGAAGTTCAGAGGTTGCGAACAGCATACAAGAAGCCAATCTCAAGTACTTGTGTGAAACTCCTAGCCGAATCTATGACGATGAGGTAATAGAGTTCATCGAGAAAGCTAGGATCACGAAGAACTTCCAACAAGTCAACTACATCTACAAGAAAATAGCGGTCCAAATCACTGCAGACAATATGGCACCCATCTTCAGATTGCAAATTGAAGGTACAAGGGTGATTCCTCCAAGCGTTATCACAGATGGACGGCTTGCGATGCTTGGAGCTGAACATCAAAAAGAAGGCATCAGATCGATAAAGAAGTTCCTATCAAAGGAACACAAGTTTCTTGTAGATGTGGTCAAGAAGGTCATCATGTCGAGGGAGTTTTTAAAAGACCAAATCACTCACGATCAGCAAGAAATCATGTGTGCCATCCTGGTGAGACACAAGGTCAACTGGGCCAGTTTGATGATGCATCAACTAACTAGTATAGTAGAGGCCAGGTAACCCCTCTACGGCAGGCTTCTTAGTATCATTCTGAAAAACAAGCATAAGATGTCTGACGCTCAAGGAAGGCCATGGACCATTTCTAAGCAAATTGATATAAAGAAGATTGGAAGATTGCCAGTAGGCTTGGCAAAGACAAGGAAAGCCACTGTAACACAACCACAACCACCACCAAAGCCTGCAGTGCAACAGAGGGCTGAAGAGCCCAAGAAAAAGGCAGTTCTTAAGACTGTGAAGCCACCAAAGAGGAAGTTGATCCTCCAATCTTCTGAGGAATCGAAGCAGCCAACTCAAAGAAGGGTCACAAGAGACATCACTGAGGAAGAAGAACAATCTACAGACGTGCAGACTGAAGAAGCAAGTGCATACGTGCAGACCACCACTGCACTTGCAGTAGTGTAGACGGGTGATATACCTATAGATGTACAGAGTGAAGAAGCAAGTGCAGACCAGCAAATCATAGAACTAATTGCTGCCATTGAGGAAGGCTCATCCTCAAGGACACTTCCCCCAAAGATCCCCGAAGTAGCAGCTCTACACGACTCCAATGTGGCTTTGGAGTTCATAAAGAGAGGAGCAGATGAAGACCTCCAACAGTTCATACCAGGTTCAATGATGAGCTTCGAAGAAACTCAGGAGGGTCCTCAAGCTAAGTTTAGAAAGGAGATGTTTGCGAGGGGATACACACGAAAGGAGACTGAGGATATTGAAGCTAAACTTCGAAACCTTGATGTCTCAATCCCACAAGAAGTCCCTATTGAAACAGCTAGCATCACAATCACTCAGACTACTGCAAACGAGCCGGCCACAACAACAACAACCATCACAGCAAATCATCCATCAACAACAACAGCTTTGGCCTTTGTTCCATATGCTGATGATGATGATGAGTTGGAGATAGTCCAAGTGAGAACAGCAGAAGAAGTCTGGGCAGTTAAGGAACAAGCAGAAAACCCAGAGGACAGAAGAAAGTTTGAAGAGGCGCTTCAATATGTTGAAGAATTGAGAAGGAAGGCCCAAGAGCACAGAGCACAGACTGATGCTCTCCTAGGAAAGCCTCAGAAGGAGGCAATGCTGCAGGAGTTTGCCAAGCAACACAAACTCAGGAGGAAAAGGGCAATCATGAGCAGCATACCTGAGCCAACTCTTACAGCCGAAGAGGAAGAGCTTGCAGAAGAGTTGAGAAAGATGGATGAAGCGTTAGCAGCAGATGCAGAACAGATCCACAAGGAGGCTGCACTGCAAAGGACCTGTCTGCAGACCACACAGCAATAGACTGTTATGTAGACTAGGCTGCAAAAGAGAGCAGCTCCTATGCTACCTCCAGCTGCTCCTCTCAAGAGAAGGACGACCACAAGGAGCAGCAGACCAAAGCTTATTCCATCAGGTCCTAAGCAACGCTTCACTGTTTATGCTGATGGATCCAAGACACTGATGGGAGACATCACAAGCATGACAGAAGAAGAGATTGAACAAATGGTCCTATTACAACAACAAGCTGCTCAAACGAAGAAGAGGCTAGCAGAGCCTTACATACTCTTCAGTGGAGTATTGAAGTGGAAGGACTCCATACTGAAGACGGACCGACACAGACAAGCTCAATTGCACCGAGTTGAGTTTATTCACTCATACGAAGTACGACTGGAGCTGAAAAGGATCATTGAGAAGCATGTTCAAGCAACTACACTAGAAATCCAAGAGTACTTGTCCAGACCACAGGTTGGCAGAACACAATCTCCTGGAAGTGGGGATGATGGTGGTGATGAAGATCAAGATGGGGATAGCCATCTTGATGAGCTGATTGACGAAGTGGACAGGGAAGGAGTCCCTCAGCCATTGCAGCAAAGTACAGAGGTGCAGACTGGTTCAGCAGAACCAACAATCGAAACAGCCGCAGCAGGGGAGACAGAAAGAGTAGTAGAGTAGACTACTAGGCCTAGGAGTAGACTACCTCAGTGCCTGCAGTAGAGATGGAGGACCTCACTACTGGGATGCCTGCAGACGAGGCAGAGTTGCAACTGCCAAGTCCCCTACAGCCGAGGAGCAGACTACTCCAACCATGACAGAAGCTGCAGTAGAGTAGACAGAAAGTATTACTGCAGACGAACCATAACCTGCAGACAAGCAACAAATTCAACAATCCCGATGTAGGATATTGAAAATCTTCAAGTGCAGATAACAGAGGAACCACAAGGAATTTCTGTAGAAGAAATGAAGTTTCCAAAAGGAGATAAGCAGACTACAGAAGAGAGCTCATCATAAGGGATAACTCTCTCAACTCTGAGGAGGCACCTGTTGGAGGGCACACCATCAACTCAGCACATGCAAAGGGACATCTCTCTAATCCATATATAATTCACTCCACAGTCATCATTTGGATTGCAACAGACAACTGAAGACCCTTCTTCAGTTGGATTCCCCCAAGGCTTGCTGTATGGAGCAACCTCCAATATTCCCAAGACTCCACAGACTGCCATAAGGAGTCTTAGACTGGGGATGAAAATAGTAAAGCTCCCACAACACATGGAGATACCAACATCTATCAGAACCAGATCTGCATCTAGGAGGAAGCAGACGGGCAGAACTCCAGAAGCCTCACCCTCCAGTGTTGATGACAAACTGCAACAGATGGACCAGAGCATCTATGATATCAGGGAATAGACCAAAGATGCTCTTCATGATTTCATTACAACCCTGAAGCCAGTTGCAGATGAGATCGCAGATGAAAAGGACCAAAGAGAGCACTACTTCGACGTCTTCTACAATCTGCTTCAAACAATCACAAGGCAAGCCCATAAGAGCACAGGGATAAGTCAGCAACACTATCTGAGGACAACTGCAAACTACAACAGGCTACACAATGTACAAGCCATCAAATTCAGGAAGCTACAGACCACAATTCATGAAACACAGAATCAACTGCAGAACCACATCCTCAACAACGACAAGAGACTCACTCTCTTGGAGTCAAGGGTGGATTCAACTCTAAGGAGAGCCACAACTGCACAAAACAACATGGCAGCTGAGCTCTTGGCACTAAAGGAAGCTGTCAAAGATCTTATCCAGAGCATCAATGCAAACAAAAAGGGGGAGAAGACTATAGCAAAGAGTACAGCTGAGAAAACTGCAGCAAAAGATGCAGCAGAAAGAAGTGGTGAAAAAAGGTCTCATGAGGAGAGATAACCACAATGGTTTGCAGCTGAGCAAACAAGAACTGTAGTAGAGGAGCCAAGCAGTAGAAGTACAGCAGAACAGCACAGAAGTTCCTCGGAGCAACAGAGAAGGAGGAAACCAAAGCACAAACTACCAAAGATTCTACAACAGGATTATCCTTCCAAGAGAGGACGGAGGGATTAATCCTTAGGAAAACGTAAGTTCTCTCTTGTTTGTAATAATTTTTCTAGTGATCTTACTGTTAGAATTTCTTAAGAGTTTTATTTGCATCAATTTACTGGAAGATTGATAGGAATGTGAAATCCCTCCCTTTGTATAGAAATTGATGAACAAAACTTAAGAAGAAATTATGTATGTAATAGATGCTTAGGCTGTAATAGTTAGCTAGGTAATTGCAGACTAGGGCCAGAGGTCATGCAGCAGAGACATGCAGATAAAGGCTATGCATACTACAGAGGGCTATAAAATTACATGCCAAAGATCAGATGCATAAGGCAACAAAAGTGTCTCAGAGTTCTCATGATCTAGGACCATTCCGATGTTCAAGACCAGTTCCAGCAGCAAAGTGAAGTGAGCCATATCATAGTGCAAGTATCCAAGCTGAATTACAGAAGACTGAGTGCAGTGCTGGGTACAGACGAGGCTACACTAGCAGGCTAAGCAGATGAGGTCTGAAAGCTGTTGAGTGGGACCTAAGTTACAGCAGACTAACTGCAGTACTTGGTGTAAGTGAAGTTGCAGAAAGACTGGATATGAAGACAGTGTAGCAGAGCTCATGCAGCCGAGGTTGCAACAAAGGCTGTGCAGCAAAGGCGTGCAATAGACCTGGTACATGAGTCTGGGTACAGTATGAATTATGCTAGAATGGAAAGGAACAAGAAAGGGGTCAAAAAGGAGTTGAGGCAATGGTGATGTGTACATGATCAGAAAAGGTAAAGCCAGGTCAGTCTACTGTATTTGAGCACAAAACTGTCACTATCAGATTGTGCTATCATGGATTCTGATTTCCTGAGCCTATAAAAGGGAAGACACAGTGCACAAAAGAAGGGGTTGGATGAGTCTGAGAAAATTTGAATATCATTTAAGAGCTTTCAAAGAAAAAAAAAAGCCTTGGAGACTCGCTGTGCACGATCTGAATTGAAGATTCAGGATCTCTGAAGAAGGTTCACTAGTCTACAAGTGAAGAACAGCAACTGCAGCAGAGCACTACAAGATCTAGGTTCTTCATCCTTTATCAAGAAGAGTCTTGTTGTAAAGGGGTTTCTCTTGTAAGCCACAAACAAGAAGATAGTGAACCTCCTCTTGGCTTGGCTACACTGGTCATCAAGGGAAGACTAGACTAAGCTCCTGTTACTTGTTGGTAGAAAGTGTCCGAATCAGTATAAATCCTGTGTCATTTATATTTCTACACTGTTCTTTATTTCTAAATTGTTAGCTGAATCTCAAAAGTCCAAAGAGACAAACATTTCAAAGCTAAAGTCTCAACTGCAGAACTTTCGCTAACTGTAGCAGACTCAGGTAGTAGAGTCTAGCTAATAACTTTGTTGTGCTGCATGATAAAATTTTTGAGATAACCTATTCACCCCATTTTAGGTTATTTCTGGGACTTTCAACCATCCTTTATGAAACCGTATATCACCGGAATAACAAACATCAAGGACGACGGTAATTGTGGATTCTGTAGCGTCGCGGTGTCCCTTGGGTTACCAGAGGCGAGAGTGCATGGCTAAAAGGACGAGGTGCCATGACTGTGAATCTTTTAGCATTTCGTGAGGTTTACACGGAGATGTTCTTCGGCCAACATGAGTTTGAATTAACAAGAGAAGCTCTATACTGGGAAGATTTGCGTGCGATAGTACCGATAAACAAGTGGCTTAGTCTTCCGAAAATGGGTTGGTTGATCGCAGACTATTATAATTTCATCTTAGTCATATACAGCGTCCCTGCGAGATGTACAACCTTTCTCCCGTTGCATAATGATCCACCGAAATACGTTGAAAAACGCACAATATCCATCGGTTTTGTCGATAATTGTCACTTTGTCTCTATTAATGACCTTCCGGATTATCCTATGCCGTCGTTGCTGCCTCTTTGGAACCATTATAGAGATGAAAGTGCCAAAAAAAAATGACACAACAATGAGTCAAGGCGAAGAATCAGAGAATATCTTAGACTATCTAAAAAACCAGGCAACAACAACGCTCTGATTAACATATAATCGGATCATTCAATGAAGTTGTATAATCATGTAATTCAACATGTTTAGAATGTGTCGTGAAAAGAAAATGAAAAGGTTTTGCTCATTTAATACACAAATCGATTTGTTTTGTCCCGATAAGGATGACAAGAACCATGTAGCCAAGGACGACATCTAAACCATTTGCTTGCAAGACAAAACAATACTCAAACTATTTTGTCACATCGTCCGATGCAAAGACAACTCATTATATGTTCTCTCTATATCAAATCCATGTAGCTGAGGACTACGACTAAACAACTTATTTGCAAGGCAAGACAACACTCGAATTGTTTTGTCACATCGTCCAATGCAAAGACAACTCATTATGTGTGCTCACAATACTAAAGACGGTGACCCAACCGGCCACTAGGTAGCTACAAGATGTTGATGAATTAAAGAAAATGTCTTCTACCTATCCGTTCTTTATAAATTACAAAAACAAAAAATGTTCCCACTCCGCTCCATTCCATTTCACCCTTTCTTGAAAACAAAACTCCTCTCCCCAATTTCAAATTTCAAAGTATTCCCTCAATCTTTAATGACGATGTATGATATCGATATCATGTTATATTATGGAGGTAGTTGATTCTCCGACCCAACGGACGGGGAGATTCGATGGATTGAAGGAATGATCACGTGTTTTCCTATCAAAGTTTTGCGGTATACTTATGAGAATCTAAAAGATGATACGTGACATGAATCATTCATTTCGAAGAAAAACAAAAATTGAAATACTCTACGCCATTCACGGCTCGGATGGAACCAATTACGTGCAAATCGACGGCGAAAGAACGTAGTTCTTACTGCTTCGCTTCTGTCATCGGGAAGCTAAAATTGTCCAAATTTTTATTATCGAAGGTGAAAGGAAAAGAGGCAAGACAGAAACGAAAAATAAGGTTTGTAAACTCGATACAAACAAGTCAAACAAATATAGGTGCCGGAGGATTTCAAGCAGCCGACTATAACGACGACATATACTCATTTCTACGACAACATGTTTTGAATTATTTCGCCCACGAACATGTTGACAATGAAGATAACGAGCTCGACGCGTTATCACTGGAGCTGGAAAAGGAGCAAAACCCAAATGTCTCTAGTTCGTCAACATCGCTTGACGTTCTATTTTATTACTGAGGTCCACGCTGTACTGCTCTAACAAGATTCGAGCAAGATTGGTCTGTTTACGTCGGAAGGACGAAGGTCGCGTCTGTCAGCTGCGCGTCACATCTAGTCATCCTTCATCACATAGTTTTTCATTTCGAGATCTCATGGTACAATATCCAAAAAGAAATTAGATTCTATCATGATTCCAATGATCTAAAACATTAAAAATATGAAAAAATCGAGAGCTCATACCGTCTTCGAGAACTGTTCCGTTCTCATAAACGTTTAGGTACAAATCTAATCATATTTATAAAAGAATTAGACCTATAAAGTAATCTTTTTTTAATAATAAAAACGTTTCTCCAATTCCCATATTAATTGAATAAACATCATTTCACTAATTTTTGTAAAAAATAAAAATTATCTGAACTACTCAAAACCAAATCATAGAATCTTATCTCCAATATCCAAATATAGTTAAGTTTATAATGATCGACATAAAATTCTATAATTTTTAGTGTATTTTTTTGAACTTATTGACTATTACAACAGTATTTGAGGACAAAAATAGTCGAATTATTATTTGTTATAAAACGTCACGGGGAAAAACGATTTATAAAGTAAAACGTCACAGACAAAAACGATTTATAAAGTAAACAGACTATAACATTTTATTCATTATCATATAAAACATAACTACTAATCACGTTTTACTTTTTATTTATATTTAGTAATTTTTCGCTTTCTAAAAGATGTTCCCTGTTCTTTCCACGTTACCCACTATGTAATTTACGAGTGTTCTAAAGCCAGTTACATAAGAATCGTAACAAAAAAGCCGCCTTGCTTTCATCATTGTCGCACCCGCTCTTCACTCTCCTTTCATTGCCCTCCACCGCCGGTCTCTACCTCTTCCGTGCCTCTGAGATTTTCCGGCCGGATCTCGATGAGACGATGAATCTGTTGCGGTTTGGCTTCTTCATGGTGTTGCTCTCCTGCTTCTCCGCTCTTCTCGTCTACTTCGCCGGACTCTCAAACCTAGGTTATCTTTTCCTTACTCTCAACGTCTCCAATCTATAGTTTTGTGTTCTTTATTCGAGGGAGGAGAATTGAGTATCTGATGATTGGGTGTTTTTCAACGGATTTGATTCAGTGAGATCTGGCGGATCAGAGGGTTCTATATTGGGTGTCCGTGGTGATGATTTGAAGGGTTTGATTGATCTTCAATCTACATTCAAGCAGTGTGTGGTTAGCTCCGTCACTTCAGTCCTTTTTCTTCGCATTTATACATTTGTTTGTCGATTTTGTTTGACGGCATTATGCATCTGTAGCTCTTAATTATCATTATAAGTATTAGTAAATCTTTGGAGTTCCAACTCAAAACTGATTGGCTATAAGTGGAGTAATGTAGGATCTCATTGGTAATTGATTTCAGTTTCTCAAATCCCAATTTGGGTATCATATGTGTCCGGATTAACAAAGATTCACACTGATTCTAGAACATACTCGAATAGAATAATTTTGGAAAGAATTACTTTTACAAGTCATCACAATATGTGTCGTTTGTAAAATTGGGTCACCGGTTGATGCTTTTGAAGATAGAAACTCGAAAGGTTGCAACTTTTTATTAAACCAGGTTATGAATTTTAGATCTAGTGATGGGTTTGAAGTGATCTGCTTCAAGCCAAACCCTCTGAAATAAAAATCCTAGTTTGCCTTCCTGACTTGATAGTTGCATATTACTTAAATGGGCCTGTTCTAGGCCATGTTGAGAAATTTTGAGTTCTGCATAGAACAAATCTTTGTGATTCATGAACTATCATGGAAATGTGATCTTGGTGGTGTCATCTATTCCAGAATGCTAATGGTTTGGGATTGCAAGCTGTAACGGGCAATGATTATTGCCAAGTTGTGATGAAGTTTCCTGATCGCACCATCCCTAAATGGGTACGCATCCATATCTGCAGAAACCTATGCTCTTTTACTTTCTTTCACTATCGGTTTCTCTTAGAGAAAGTATTGTAGTTACTTTGGTTTATGCTTGTTGACTGCAGTGTCTCATATTCGGTGCAGAAAGATCCTAAAACAGGAGATCTTGAGGGCCTGTCTTATGAGTTTAATCTTTGTGAAACCCTGGCTATATGGGAACGAGTGAGCATGCTTTTCTCTTAAAACATTTCTCTTTGAAAGTGCTGTTACTGATGGAAATTTCGATTGCTTCTAATTACTATATGAGGATTCAGGATGAAATTTCTTTTTCTTCTTGTAAAATTCTCCTCTGTGCTCTTTGATTATTCCCTCATGCGGTCAACTTTGTTGCTCAGGTTCGGAACAGTTCGACTGTGCTCACAAAGGAGTTCATCAATGCTTTGCCAAATGGATGGGAAGAGTATGCCTGGAAAAGGATTAACAAAGGAATACAACTGTAAGTGGTATTTTACATTTAGGGTCTGGTCATCATGTTAGCATTGTTCTAAATGTCGGAGTCAGAGAGTCTCTCTTTGTCCCTTCCTCACGTTGGAGTGAGGGAATTTATTCATGACTGGGTTCATGGCCAACTTCAGTCATGAGATGAAAGATCATGGCAAGATTTACATCGATGCCGAGTAACGGCGCAATATCGGCCGATATATCGGTTTTGGACCTTCGGCCGCTGCGATATGAGTATTATAACTGATATGAAATTTTTTTTGTCAATGTCGCCGCTGTAGTGGGTTTGACCCGCAATATCGGTCCGATATCCACTAATTTCGGCTCGATATACGATGTGAAAAAATATATTAATTCATATTACATTTTTATAATTTCAGATTATTTTGTTGTTTAAATAAGATGCAAGGTTGTGAGCTAATTAATTCATCGTGTTGATGTTGAAGGAGCCTTTACATAAAACTTGGATGTAAACTAAAGTTGCAATGAACATTTGTTTGCGTTTATGTCATTGAATGAATTCTAATAGTTATGTTTTTGGATGAATAATTTGTAAAGGGAAATGCTATTTCTAAGGCCAGATTTGCTATTGTCAAGGCAGATTGTGAGAGAGAATATTTTTATCGAAAAAATATTTGTGAATGTATTGCCTTGGAAAAATTAATTTTTACCTTGGAGATTTCAATTCCCTTTGTAAATAGGTATTTGGATTTTTGTTTTTTGAACATGAAAAAATAGCATAAAACCCTCTAAATTTTTAAAATATACGGATGGCCTCTTATCAACTCTTACAAATGGTGTTTCGTCCCAAAATTAGTTGATTTTTTTTAAAACTACCGAAGAATATGTAGCTGACCCTTTTATGAACTTTTTTTAATGCGGTTTCATGCCAAAATAATTGACCTGCGTTGTCGTTTATGAAAGAGATTAGTTTCTAATTAAAATATTAATGTAGATCGAATGAATAGGGGTCGATCCGACAGAGAGATGGAGTGCAATAGAGTTGTTAACGATTAATTCGAATTCCTAATTACTTAACCTAAAACTGAGAAATGTGGGGATTTGTAATTAAATTGCAAACTAATTAAATACTAATGATTAAGATCTAAAAAAAAAACTAATCAACCAAACTACTTGCACTGGATTGATTGACTAAGTTGTAACTATAGGAAATAAACGTAAGGAGGATTCCCATAACTTCACTCAGTTTAGGGATTAATCATCGAAACTAAGGATAATGAATTGATATAGATTAGTGTATAAATGAAAGGTTTATTGGATTTATAAATGTGAATGGTTTGATTGGAATAAAGAGGATATCTTTAATCACGCTCTCTAGAGTTCTAATTACCAAGATAACTTGAATAACTAAATTAATCATCTACTCTATATACCATAATAGTATGAATATATAAAATAGACTATTGGATCAATCAAGGAAGCTTGGTCTACATACCAAACATGAATAACATAGATTGGTTTGCTCATTCATATGTCAAAAGATCCTAGATAAACTATAATAAGATAAGTTGGTCTATAACTTATCTAGTTGTTCCTTAATATGACCAAAATAGATTGAATCAGTAACTAGATCAATCTATCAACACATATAAGTGATCAATTTAGAAACATTCATAAACGAACCATGTTATAGTCAATGTATAAAGCCATTTAGATGGTCAATCTAATGAAATCATGCATCAACTTTGTTAAAGTTTTAATCTTTGACATCATTTATGTAAAATAATCAAAGTCAATAAATAAATAAAACAGATCTCATAATTCCTTAGCTTTGTGTCATTATAATTACTCCCTACTAACAAGCTACTCCCTCATTGAATTGAAAAGCAACACAAACTGGATAAATGTGCAATAGTAATCATCATAACCAATATAGATTGAATCAAATGACTAAAATACATAAATAACCAACGAAAGTACTTACAAACCAATGAATAAGGTCTTGAAAACGATAATCCAAAGCTAAACAACTCTGAAAATCCAATCCGAGTAACAGGAATGAAGAATAAAGGTGTTTGTGATCTAGCTAAATCCTAAAAACGATGGCTAAGAACGAAGGATAGATATTGGAAACGAACATAACATAGTGTAACAACAACAACAAAGTGGGGTCGGTTACATGAATATGACTACGTCATTCCAATCTGTCATGTACATTATCTTCTTTAAGATTACGATAGGTCATATCTTACTTCAAGGTTTCTCTCATGGTCTTTTTAGGGCTCCCTCGTTCTCTCTTGACATTTGTTAACTCTCAAGCTTCACATCTCCTAACAGAAGGTGTGACTAGCCTGCGTTTCACATGATCATACCATTTTAGTCGTGACTCCCTCATCTTATCTTTTATTAGAGCCACACCTACTTTCTGTCTGATAACTTCATTTCGTATCCTATCTATTCTTGTATGTCCACACATTCACCTTAACATTTTCATCTCATTTACACTCATTTTCTATACATGCTGTCACTTAATTGCCCAACATTCTGACCCATACAGTATCGCTAGTCGAATGGCTGTCTTGTAAAACTTTTCTTTTAACTTACTAGGTATTTTAGGATCACATAGCACCCCTGAAGCGCCCTTCCATTTCAGCCAACCTGTTTTAATCATATGATCAATATCTGCATCAATTCCTCCATTCTTATGCAGCATCAAACCTAAATATTTGAAAGAATCCATTTTAAGTAGAGACTCTGTTTCCAACAATATATTTTCATTATTTGTTTGACTACTCTCATTAAAGGCACATTCCATATATTCTATCTTGGTTCTACTGATCCTTAACCCCTTACTTTCCAACGCCTCCCTCCAAGTCTTAAGTTTTTCATTCATCCTTTTTTTCGTATCGTCCACCAGAGCAATATCATCAGCGAAAAATAAACACCATGGTACTTCATCTTGTATATGCCTAATGAGATCATTTATTACTAAGACGAAAAGGAATGGGCTCAAAGCTTATTCTTGTTGTAAACCCACTTTAATAGGAAAAGCAGTCGTTTCACCAACATGGTTTCGCACATGAGGCTTATGAGATCGCTGATATTATCGATGAGATTGATATTCAAAGATTTCTTATGTATTGATTGGATCCCATCAGCCTTCAATCGCATGCCAAAAGCTCCTATTTCCTTTCTAAAATACCCGAATTGTTTCCAAGCAACTACAAGGGGATTCGTTAACCGGAAAGAATCACCTATGTAGCAGCTTCTTCATACATGTCTTTTACAATCTCGATATACCTACTCGTCACTCCCTTCTTTTCTAAAGTCTTCCGAATCACTTCTCTTGGAACAGAATCATACATCTTTTTCAGGTCGACAAAAACCATATGTAAATTCTTCTTCTCTATCCTAAAGCGTTTCATTACACATCGCAAAAGGCAAATAGCTTCCATGGTTGACCTACCAGACATGAAACCAAACTAATTCTCAGTCATCCCTGTAGCTTTTCTTGACCTTTTCTCTATCACTTTCTTTCATAACTTCATACTGTAACTCATAAGTTTGATTCATCTGTAATTGAAGCAGTTTTGAACATCTCCTTTGTTTTTGAACATAACATAGTGTATTTATAGAAAAATATGAAAACCCTAAGGACTGTGGAGAAAATCACGTCGAAATTTCGAAATATCTTTCGGTTATAATGTCGTCACGATCGTGAAGGGGCTGGTCACGATCGTGACCATCTTGCTTTTCTGTTCTAAATGTTTTCTAGGAACTGTCACGGTCGTGACCAATGTGAAAATTGCCTCTGGTTTGTTTTCTGCTCCTGTAACGATCGTGATCAAGCTTGGAACGATCGTGACACTTCATAAAATCATCACAACAGCTTCAAAACGATCCAAAACAATCATGAACATCTTCAAATGCATTAAACACTTCTTCATAACTCAAAATATCATCAAAAGCTTCATCGACTCGCATCCAAACTTCATCAAAATCTTCAAAATCTCTATAATCACTTCAAAAACATAGTTTCATTTCCATGGAACGCTAAAACCTCTCTTTACACAGTCATATCTACATAAAAACCATACAAAGAGCAGTACTATCGTCCAAGATACAAAATTAAACTAAAACAATAAAAAACATGACTCAAAACACACCAAACAAAGGAAATTAGCCTAGAAAATTGTGAGTATATTCATACTCATCAAGGATCCAATTTATTTTGACTATTATGGGTTAAGTGCTTATTTTTATATTTGATGGCGGTCATCTTTCACGGCTCAATACATCAAAGGGGTTAAATGTCATTGTCTCTTTAAACATTTATCCTTATTGGTAGGATGATTATAATTTGTTTAAGAAAACCCGAGATCCGGTCATAGCCCCTCGATATATCGTCCGCTATCTGCTATTCTATATGCTTTGCTATCCGCTATCCGCTATCCGTTATCTAGAACCATGCATGTTAGTGAGAGAGAGTTAAGTAGATCTTCACCAGGTTTCACGATTTTTCTTTATGCTTTCTACTTTTTACTTTTTCGGTTTCTGGTCTTTCAGTTTTGCAGTCTTTCTGAAGGAATATACCGATAAGTGGTAGGGAATAGTTGGAAACTCTCTACTGACCTCAACCTCCTAAGATGTGTTCTCCCTACGCACAAGAGTATAAAAGGACAGCTTTGAGCTTTCTATGGACATTATCTTCTCTGGAAGTAAATACAACCTAGGAATATTATTCTTTGTTACTCTAAGTTTGACTTCCTGCAGATAATCATTACTGTCTCAAGAACTGTTTTTAACCTCTAGCTTCCCTATGAAATCTTATTGCATTGTCACTCTCCAAAGTCCAAACATCATATGCCAAGTCTGGGGAAATCTTCTTCTAATATATTGGTTGCTTAGTCTTTCCCTAGAGCTTCTCTTGGACCATATCCAACCATTCACTTCAGGCTCTAGTTATTAAAGCAACTTTGCTGCTTCACAAACTAGGTCCAGCAGGCAATTTGAAGGGGGACATAGGGAACTCTTTACTTTGAAGATGATAAAAGTTTTTTCTTTTTTTCTTTTTTGGGAAGATATTAAATGTTGCATGCAACTTGTATGCAATCGTGTCAATTTTTTGTGCTTACAAATGTGTACGAACTTTTTTCTGTCTCTATATTTTGTGGCTTTTAAATTTCCAGTTTGTGCTTACGAATGACTTGTTCCTTTGTTGTTGAAGGTTTCTTGTTGATCTATATTTTAAGATGAATTTTTGGCTAAATATTGTTTTACTTGGGTTATTGTGTTCGCAGCAACAACTGTAAGAATAAGTCCCTCTGCATGGAGAAACTTTCTCTTGTTCTTCCTGAAACACCCCCTTACTATCCTAGGCAGTTTGGCCGTTGTGCTGTTGTTGGTAATTCTGGTGATCTCTTGAAAACGAAGTTTGGCAAGGAGATTGATGGATATGATGCTGTTTTCCGAGAAAATGGTGCACCTATTCAGGTAGTTAACCTACTAGATAGCTGGTATTTTCCTTGTCATTTACGTTGATTTTTTCATTTTATGTTTTTCGTTTTCTACAGAATTACACTGAATATGTGGGAACAAAGAGTACATTCCGGCTTCTGAACAGAGGATCTGCCAAAGCCCTGGATAAGGTTGCAGAACTGTATGGTATAAACATCTCTAGATTAGATTGGTGTTTCTTCCTGTTTATGTGGAACTGGCTCAAGTGTTGCATCATACAGATGCTGGGAAGGAGGTATTGATGATCAAGACAACCATTCATGATATCATGAACAAAATGATTCGGGTTCGTCATCATTTATGTCAATGTTTATTATCAATGCCTGCTATGTTGGAATCATGCTACACCTCGTGATATCGCAGAGACCTGTTTTTCCTACTAAGTCCTGTGGAATGTTGATCTCTGCCTGCCACTCCTAAATAAATCACATTTTTATGGTTTTCAAAGGCTTTGTTGAGGACAATTTGTTGAGAAATGGCCATGTTTTGTTGCAGGAAGTTCCAATTCGAAATCCAGTATATCTCATGTTAGGTGCATCTTTTGGATCTGCAGCCAAAGGAACTGGACTCAAGGCTCTTGAATTCGCTCTATCTATCTGTGATACAGTTGACATGTATGGGTTCACAGTAGATCCAGGTTACGAGGAATGGTGAGAATGGCTTGATTGACTTGTTCATCTCATTTATCTGGAAGCATTTCTTTTCTGACTGACCCATAACTGCTTATTGTTTTCAGGACAAGATACTTCTCAGAATCTCGGCAGGGTCATGCTCCCCTTCAAGGTCGGGCATACTACCAGATGATGGAGTGTCTAGGGGTATGTTTCTTTTATTGACGAGGTTTCTTCTTTTGGACCTCTTAACTTTTTGCCGCATATCAAAGCTCCTTCAGGCATGTATTTTTGCGGCCTGTTCGCCGACTTCAACCCTGTTGCTCCTTTCAAGAGCTGTGCTGTTGATGAAGTTCAAATTGTTTTATTGCACAGTAGATGCTCCCTAAATTCAATAGAAAAAGGAATAAGAATCAGAATCAGAAAAGGAGCTCCTCACTTGTTTTTTGTTATGCTTTTCCAGCTTGTAAGAATCCATTCTCCCATGCGGCCTGACCCAAATCGAGTTGTAAAAGGGGTACCCAGCCGTAGCATGATTGCTGCAGCTCGAGTTACAGCTGAGAGAATGACAGGGTACCTAATTTCTTAATTCCCCTCTTTTTTGGATATCTGATGCCTCGTATGTTGGACATTATCCGCGAGTTCCTTGGGAGGTATTGCTCCTTTTGTCATGATTTGTTACTGCGATGCTATCGAGGATCAATTTCATAGTGATTTGTATGTATACACTTCTTGTTTCTCTCATGTTATGTGCCAAGAGGAAAATGGTTGGCTTCTACAATTTACCATTCCAAGAGATAACAAAATGTTTCCACATTATTCCCTGGTCCTTTTGCAAAGCTCCTCATTCAAAGGTTTGCCTAGTGTGTTAGTACAGGGACAGGAATCAATGGGCTTTTGGTAAATATCTGCTATTCCATGATCGATCTCTCTTCTACAAGAGTATAAGATTGTTTTCATAGAAGTGGTAATGCAAGGATTGTCCTCGCTTCATGTTCTAATGGTTGCGCATGTTGTTTGAATAGTTGGTGGCCTTTATTTCATGTGTAGTAGGCTATTGTTTACAGGCAAATACGAGCTGGTTCAACCGATCCTCTTGCATCATGTTCCATAATAAAGAAGCAACAAGGTAACAGAAAGACGTTGGGAACTCTAAGAAAGGCTGCTTTGGAGCATCAAAATTACGTGAGAGGTGCAACCTTGTATCCTCTGGAGCAGAGTCTCGGGCATGGCTCTCTTTGCACTGTACCTACTACTTGATCTTGGTAGCTTGACAGACGATTAGCTTAAACATTCAAATGGCCAGCACATCATACATTTGTTTTAACGTCCTACCGGTTAAAGTGTTGTTTCCAGACAGTCATGGGCAGCCTGTTGACTGAGTGATCTTGGTTTAGCTTAACTCTTAACTCTCTTGGATAGAGGTTGAGTTGTTGAGTATTTTACATTCTCAATTTTTGAGCTGTTTGACTTTTGCCAGTGTAGACATACAAGAGTAAATAGGATACGAAATGAAGTTATCAGACAGAAAGTGGATGTGATTTTAGTAGAAAATAAGATGAGGGAGTCACGATTAAGATGATATGATAATGTGAAACGCAGATCAGTTATACCTTCTGTTAGGAGATGTGAAGTTTGGAAATTAGCACATGTCAAGAGAGGACGAGGGAGACCTAAAAAGATCATGAGAGAAATCTTGAAGTATGATATGGCCTATCATAATCTTACAGAAGATGATGTACATGACAGATTGAAATGACGTCGTCGTATTCATGTAGTCGATCCCATTCGATGGGATAAAGGCTTGATTTGTTGTTGACTTTTGCGAGCGTAAATTTGAGTAGAAATTGAGGTTTGAATTTGAACGTTTGGTTTTATTCTGATCAAACATTAATCCCTTGATATGTTTAGTGATCATGGTATCAAAATTCGGTTGTCGTTTGTTTACTAGTATGGCGTGAAGAATTAACTCCTCTTATCCAAGCGATTGAAATTAACCATGGAGTCATTCAAGAAAACATGTCCGAAGACAATATGCAATTTGGAGCCAAGGATACTTCTGTGCTCTGGTTCGAACACAACTCAGAGAGAAAGAGAATTATTTTAAGCGGAAAATTGGGTCGTTGGGGTGAAGAGAAGCGGAGGGGATCCCCTCCTGTAGTTGTCCTACAACAGGGATTGGGTTTTTTATGTGTTTGTATGAGTTTTTTATGAATTTAATTTTTAAATAGGGTTTTCTTTTCTTTTTTTTATTTTGTTTTATTTAGGGTTTATATTTCTTAATTAGGGGTTTTTTTTCATTTTTAAATGTTTCCTTTTTTTTTTTTCAGGGAGAGAGGGGATTTTTGTTTTATGAGTATATCACCTCTGCTGTAAAGCTACAGCAGGAGTTCCAGGAAAAGATAGAGTGACAAAGTTGGACAGAAGAGTAAAGAAAAGGTTCGAGGAGAGCGATAGAAACATAAAGGCTATTTTTGATCATCGATTGTATTCTCTTTCTTTTATTAAAATGGCATGTAGCCTCAATAAAAGTAAACGAATCACGTCTAGATGTACAAAACGAGACTCTCATAATGCTAGCCACCAAGATCCTCGTTAGAAGATGTGAAGATTGAATTATTTGGGTAGAGATATTTTATTAGTAAAATTATGCATTATTTAACATTTTGGGAAGTTTTTTTAGGTTAATATTTCCTACTTCTATAAATTAGAATGGCTGTAGACATTGACAAGTATCTTTTAATTCTAGAAACACATTAAAGATAGTGAATTTCTAAAGATCGTCGGTTTTTCTGATTTGGGTTTTTCACATTAAATCTTGTAATCTTTGATTTCTCATTTTTTGTTGGACTTTTTGTTCTTAGGTTATGCACGATTGATTTCCTAATTCTGCCAAGTTCGAGTTTCTGATGGTGTAGAACCCTAACAAAATAGGATATCAGAGCTCCCGGTTCTGGAGCTTAAGAAAGATTCACTCTTCTATGACAAAAATCGAGTCTTTGTAGGAAAGATTTGATTTTTATTTTTTTTTTTTGTGGAAAAGGTTGAGTCTTTGTTGATCTTGGAGGAAATGTTGACATCGGAAGTGGGAAAAGTCGTAATCGACAGATTCGATGGGAATAACTTTGGGTTCAAGAAGATGTAGATTGAAGATCTGTCATATCAGAAGAGATTGCACGAACTGTTGGTGGAAAGACATCAATTCGATGAAGTAGGAAGAGTGGGAGTTACTCGATCGATAGGTCTTGGGTACAATTCATTTGTCGTTAACGAAGAATGTTGCGTTCAATGTCATGAGTGCGAAGACAATAGTGGATCTGATGAAGGCCTTGTCGAACACTTGTGAGAAGCCGACGACATCAAATACGGTGTATTTGATGCAACTTCTGTTCAACGTGAAGATGTCTGAAGGTACTTCTGTTGTGAATCACGTAAATGAATTTAATTTGATTGTGAGTCAGTTAAACTCTGTGAAGATCACATTCAAGGATAAAGTTGGAGCGTTGATTTTGTTGTCATCTTTGCCGGACAGTTGGAACTCTGTCGTGTGTGTGGTTCTTCGAGATCAACATAATTAAAGTTCGTGGAGTTTCGAGATCTGATTTTGAGAGAAAATGTTTGCAGGAGGGAATCGGAAATGAACTCTAGATTAGTTTTACGTGTTAACAGTAGAGAGAAGAACGTGCCAACGACAGGATAACAATTTTAGAAGCAGGTCGAAGAGTAAGTCATATACGAATTCAACCTGCTCTGTTGAAGTTGTGGAAAGAAGGAGCATCCGCGAAGGGACTGTAAAGAGAAGTCGCTTGATGACAACGCCAATGCGATGTCAGGTGAGTACGAAGAAGCCTTATTCCTTAGATAATAGTCATGTGAAATCTTGGGTCATAGACTCTGGAGTATCGTTTCATTCAATCTTACAGAAGAAGTGGATGCAGAATTACAGATTTGAAAACTTCGAAAAAATTCATCTTGCCAATGATGAGTCTTTGAAATTTTCGTGGAAGGATGATGTGCATGTGAAGATGTATAGTGGGACTAATGGGCTTTAAAGGATGTGAGGTATATTCCTAAGTTGAGTAGAAACTTGATTTTTGTGGGACGGTTGGATGATGTTGGGTATTCAACCAAGTTTGATAAAGGGAGCTATGGTGATAGCGCGTGGATTGAAAGCCAGTACACCTCACGTGAAGTTAATAGGGAAGCATGTAAAGCTCGAGCTGGATAGTGTCAAGGACATGGTCTTGGCCAAGAGGACGCAAGGTTGTCGGGAGGACGTTTTGCAAGTGAAGCCTTATTCTCCTACTTGTGAGTTGATGGAGTCTAGAAAGATGTTTACATCAATTCAACTAATTTCTCCATCATTATCTTTGTTGAAGGTAAGCGAAAATGTGCCTATTTATTTTCATGGTGCTTCGGTCGAGTGGGAGTTGAAGACAAATGACATGTTGTGGTCTTTGAAGAAGAAGTCAACCTGAATCTCGAAGGAAGATCATGAAAGTAGTGGGAGTTGTAAGGTCAAGTAGATTGCAAATAGGCTAGTCGAAGAAGTGACGATGATTGATGAAAAACTAAGGTTTGATATTGCCTTAGTTGGTCTCCATGTTTAGTTGTGAGATGTGATCACGACGATGAAATCTTGAGAGCTTGGATGTTGCGTTTATGTCCAATGAGCGATATGATTCTTGTGATTTAGTCTCCAAGTGAGGAAATTATTAGATGTGGAGCCTGAATTATTTGGGTAAAGAATTTTATTATTAGAGTTACTGATTGTTTAGATCTAATAATATTTAGACATTAAGAAATACTCTGAAAACACATCAAACATAATGGATTTCTAACAATCGTGGATTTTTTCGATTTAGATATTTCATGTTAAATCTTGTGTTCTTTGATTTCTCGTTTTTATTCGACTTTTGATTCTTAGGTTGTGCACAATTGATTTCCTAATTCCGTCGGGTCTGTGTTTATGAGGGCATAGAACCCTGACAGAAACCACATATATACATTCAAAAGATGAACATCCAGCACGTTCCGAATTGTTTTTTGAAAAAATCTGAATAACTTACCTCAATGATTTGCACGACCCTCTTACCCGGTATACATACAAGAACGTACTGCTATCAAACAGCATGTCTAAACATCCATATCAGAGTTGCTGATAATTTTGGACACCGTAATGTACATAGAGGCTATGCTTGTGAGGCACGGTACAAGTAAGCAGACTACGTTCGGAGTACAGAATCTGAAAGCTCCACATAAATAACTCATGAACACACAAGTATACAAAAAGGGAAACAGCTGAAAATGGCTCTGCTTCCAACAGCTTCGCTGAATTTCGGAAGAATCTGTGCAAGAATTAATCGAGCTTGACCATGCCTCCCTCCTGATGATCTTTTTCGGGCTCTGCTGGGAAGTACTTTATGCCCACGAGGTCACCGACTATGCTTATAACCTGTGGTCAAAGAGAAACCAGGGCAAGATGACCACGGAGCAGAAACATAGAAATAATAGCAGGGCATACAGCTAGAATCAAGACCCAACTCCAACAACGGAGGATACAAGGCAGGCAAGGACAGAGAAGCAAACAGAAACAATCTTTAGAAAAGCCGAATCACATCTACGGTATTACGATGATCAACCTAAGCTAGATATGAAATAACATTATCTCATTCCCAAGCGTCATTTGCCGTTAATCTCTAGCATAAAATTAAGTCTAAAAGTATCAACCTCCAATGCTTTCACCAAATCTTCCTTCGTATGAGAAGCTGATATGCAGATGCGTGCCCTCGCCAAAAGCAATGGAGTAGCAGGAAAACCAACTGTCACAATAGCCACCTATGATAACAATTGAGTCAGAACATAAAACAATATGTCAAGAGTTTAGTGAATTTGTGACTAGCCACACACAACGTTATGTGTGGTTAGACCATTGAATCTCCAAATCAATGGTTGAAATTAAAGGTCATTTTTTGTATTAAATGAAGAGAGAGAAATTGACATATAATCTCAACCATTAATCTCTATATCCAATGATCTAACCACACATGACCTTATATATGGCTAACCACAAATCCTTTTTTCCCATTTGTTAAAACAAATTCAAATATCAGTGAAAACTTTACATTTCTTTTGAGGCATTCCCGAGAAAATGCAGGGATCTTTGCGGGGTTGTAAAGCATTATGGGCATCACAGGAGAATCGTTATCCCCAAGAACTTCGAAGCCCATTTTCTGCAGTTCAGACCGGAAAAAGTTGCTGTTCTCCCGTATTCTTACAAGTTTCTGAGCACCTACCATCGCAAAATAAGATGCTCACAACAGCAAGGAACACAAACTAAATTCAGAAGATGCAAGAAGTATCTACAGACCTCTACTGGACCCATCCTCTCCAAGAATAACCTTTATGGCCGATATAATTTGTTGTGCAGCTGGCGGCGATATTGATGTTCCATATAGATGAGCAGGACAAGTATACTTCAAATATTGGATGAGCTCCTGTAAATCACAAAACGAAGGTCTGTCAAAGAACGGAAAGTCCCAAAAGACCTCCAAATTTCATCAAATGCAATGAGTCCTCAACGCTTGTAAACTAGTAGTTCAGAGAGAGAGAGAGAGAGAGAGAGAGAAATATGCTGATGAGGTTAAAGTGCACGTATTCACAATGTTGTCGATTTGACTCAGAACTTGGAGATAGGTGGTCAAGATCATTTTCACAAGTCATATACTTGTTTCAATTCTTGCCATAAGAAAGCAAATAACTATGAATGACATTACCACCACGAAAGCAACTGTAAACAATCTTCTCTCCTAGACAATGGATGGCATGTGGATTACTTTCCTTATACTATTTAGTTTTATGTCATTGGAATAAGTTCTTTTTATTGATATAAATTGTACTCTTGTCACTTCGCCAAGACGCTTTTGTAGTCTTGGGGAGTGTTTAAAAAGATAAGCTTGTTTAACTACCCACCAACTAAGTTAATAAAAAACTCTATTGTTACGTTCAATATCAAGTTGCAGTGTTGGACAATCGGCCGTAAAAATATGGTCATCTTATGGTCATCTTTGAAGAGGACAGGCTCGACCAATTGATTCATTGGACACTTTTGTGAACGATGTCTAGGTGAAAAGTCTCAATATCGACGGAAAAAGTCTCTCGGTTTGTGAATAAAAGAGTACTACTGTCACAGCAAGAAAGTTAGTAGCTTAAAAAAAAATCAAGTGGCGAAATGAAAACTCAAAAACTCTGAAAGAGTTCCCACAAACTTGCTATACCTAGTCAGCAAGCCCACAGGACCTCTACTATGTTTTTTTTTTTTTTTTTTTCATATATTTGTTTTTATTTTTATTTTTTCCAAGAGTCAACTAACATGCATTTAAAAGGACATAATCACAGAAATAATTGCATTATGCCTTATATACACAAAGAACCTATTGGTTATCGGAACAGATGAAACTGAAGTCATTAGCACTTGATGGAAGAAGGGAAGGAGTGTCATCAGTGAAAAGGCAAGCCCATTGACTAAGAAGTTGGAGGATAAAAGAGGTAAATAGTTAAGAGCAAACATTATGAATGTCTAAATACAGCTTATGCCGTTGACAAAAGCTGGCCGCGGGTAAAGTGGCTAGTTACATGAGTCACAGGATCAGACAAATTTATGAAGGTTCTTATGCATACAGCTGAGCTGAAGGGTTAGAGAGACGCGAAACATACCTTGGATCCTGCAATATATCCACCGCACGAGCCAAATGATTTCGTAAAAGTACCCATCATGATATCCACATCAGCAGTATCCACTCCAAGGAGCTCACACACACCTTTTCCCGTTTTCCCAACGGCCCCAATACTATGAGCCTCATCCAGGTACACATATGCCTAGCATAGAGCAGAAGGAATTAAGAGTAAGCTACACCAAGAAACATGAGAATGAGATAAAAGGGGTCGTTTTTAAATAGGGAAGAAGCAAACTGCAAATCTACGTCACCCAGTAGGAATATTCCACCCAGAGGGGAAAAAAGAGCGCAAAAACCTAGACTATACAAAATGCTACAAAAACACAGGAAGTGAAATAAAATATTCTGGCCATCATGGTCACTGAAAGGCACAATGAGTAGCATATACAGCATGAGTAAGCTCATGAACTAGAAATTTAAAAAAATGAAGAATGAGAAGGAAACTAGGTACTAAATACATCGTGCAATATAGAAAACCACCTTGTATTTCTTGCATATGGCCACAATCTCAGGGAGCTTGCAGAGTTCACCCTCCATGCTATATATTCCCTCCACAACAACAATTATTTTTTTCCAAGGTCTATGTGTCCTTGGTTGTCCATCGGCAATTTGTTCCCTCAAAACTTTCTCCAAGTTTGATGGAGCTGTCAAGAAATCAAAAAGATATTCGGATTCAACAGAAGGATAATTCACATAATAAATCAGCCAAGCAGAATGATTTTACAATTCAGAGGTTCAATCATCTGAATAAGTCCATCTGTGGAACTCAATTCTATAAAACAAAATGATTCTTGTTCCAGAGGCATTTGATAAACCAGCTTACTGTTGTGCTGGAATACTGCAATGGAGGCTCCGGATCCTCGCGCCCCATTCACAATAGAGCTATGATTCAAAGAATCGCTAATAATCAACCCTCCCTGTTGACAGACAACCAAGAATGAACCAAATTAGATCAAATTGTATAACCAACACCCTGGATTTGCCTCACCTAGCATCCGATGCAAAGGAGTGAGATTACAGTAAGTAAACCTCCCATACCTTCCCAATCAAGACAGGAATAATAGCAGAATTTGTAACATAGCCCATCCCAAAAACTAAAGCAGCTGGTTTTCCCACAAAATTGGCGACACATTCCTCCAGTTCTGTGTGCAATGCAGTAGTGCCTGAGACACTGATAATGTCAGCATAGCAGACAAACTGAACCTTTAGGCAGACAAACTGAAAAAAGAATTTAGTGTTTTCAGTTTTAGTAACTGGAGTACCTCCATCAACACGAGAACTACAAGTGCTAGGAGAGAACTTCTTTAGTGATCCAATTGCACGTGGTGTGCAATACTCATCTGCCGCGGCAAAGCCAAGGTAATTATACGAACCCAAGTTAAGACAGCGCTTGGTTTTGTCCGTGCGTCTGCATGAGAAACAAAAAATCTAATAGCTTGTTATAGACATCTTAGGTCCATATCTCGTTATCCCTCGAAGTAAACACAAAAGAATAAAGTGTAGAAAATGATTCCTCTATATATATGAAGCTATAACACATAAACACAAATGAGAATACATACTTTAGTGTCTTGTTGCAGTCATTTGAAAAACGCTCAACTACATGAAACCAAGCATCTGGAGCACTTGCGATTGGCCTTCCAAAACAATCCTGCATTTAGATTTTTCTTTTACACAAAATGCAGATAGGGTGATAATGATATCAGGGAAATGCCAATGAAGCAATTTTTTTGCAGAGGATTCAAAGTAATTAATATAATGATTTGAGCCAATTTCTCGTGACAGGTTAACAAAAGGCAACACACGGAAAGGACATGCAACAATCGCCAAAATAAAGAGTGTATAACACCAGCATACTATTGCAATCTATAGAATGAAAGGGAAAAGAGCTCTAACGTTGCCGGTGGTGATTCAGCCAGCGACGCCTTTCATCATTAGTCCGGAAGCATAGAATAATTAGAAATGCATAAAATCCAAGCCAACCACAGATTGTGATAGTATGACTTTAGTTCGAGATAATAGAGAAATGATCCCCAAGTCGTAATGGTTAACAATAACAAACTACAACTACTTCCAACCCAGACTTTCCGTCAAAGGACAAGATCTCGGGTGGGTGAGATGCAGGTATTCTTATTGCTTTGTCTTAAACAACAAAGAAACTGTTTCCTCGAATAATAGTAATAAGAGACTTGCATCATCACCTGAATACGAAGATAGAGTCGACGGATATAGAAATCTTCAAGCCCTAAACAAATCGGCGAATAACCCTTGAAAAGAATAACAACACCACAATAACATTCAAATTAGTAGAAAAAAATAGAGTAAAAAGAAAAGGGTCGACACCGTATTAGGATAGAATGAAGAGCATATTACCTGAAGATTGCTGGAAGACCACCAATCGACGATCCGACGGAAGAAATCGCGCAATTGTCCAAACGCGAAGAGCAATCCGTAGCTGAAGTACGTTGTTATCGCGGTCAAATAAGGGATCGTAATCATCTTTCTCGATTATCTGATCTGCTGTGATCTGATCTGATCTGATCTGATCTGATCTGAATTCACATCAAGCGATTGGTGAATTTGGAGGAAAAAACGACGGCGAGGATGATCGGACTAAGGTGGAGGAGGACGATGGAGGCGGGCGGGGACACGGAGGTCAATTTGGAGCAGAGCAGCACCCGATCTTCTCACTCCGTTTGATTTTTTTGATTTTTGGTTTTGTTTTTGTGTGCAAGTAGTATAATGTAGGGTGCTTGTCTAGTCCCATGTTCTAACAAGTTGTGGAAAATAGGAATTTCCATCTATGATGATTTTTGTGGTCACATATGATACAATTAAAATAGAAAAAAATTTCAAAAAATTCAAAATAACAAAAATATTTTCCAAAAGGTATAAATTGGGAAAATAATTCACATCAGGTATAATTTTTCGTTATCCCAAATTAAAACCGTCCAAACGACATCACTAATAAACCACAACCACAACAAACAATCAAGATGTACTGACCGAATCCATTTCGCTTTCAAATCGACAACCAACAACAGACTCATATCCGCTATCAAATCCAAACTCAAATCAAGGATCAACTTCGATTCATCACAACAAATTGAAGAAACGCACTGAATTCATCATCAAATACAAACGAAACGGGTGAAAATTATAATGTAGGGTTTGTTTTTCAAATTTGATAAAGAACACTGAATTCAATTGATATATACATTAACAAATGCATCAATTCAATCGATATAATTCGATATTTTCTAAATTTAAATAATTAATAATCAAAAAAATAGAGCGTTTTTGAAATCAAAAACAGTGCGTCAGGCCCAAACCCTTAGTTTGTTATGTGTTCGAACCTTAAATTCATTCTTCGATGTCACACTAATTCATAATATATTGCAAATAATGTTAATTATCACTGTTTCATTAAGACGCACTGTTTTGTAGTCGAAGTATGAATGAGGCGCACTGTTTGTTAATGACAAGGCGCACTGTGTAATAATTAACTACATTAAACATTAATATCCTAACATGCACTCTTCATTAGTTGTAAATTAATAGGCGCACTCTTTCATAATTTAACAATGGCGTCTTATTTCAATGACAAATACGCACTGGTCTAATTATTGAGGAGGAGGATCATGAAGAAGAAACGAAAACATATTCGAGTGATGTATATTTTGATGATTTGTACAAATAAGTCTTTTTAGTACAATTAAAAAGTTAATTAGTTGTCTTCATCTATAATATCATGTTATTAAAATGAACAGACGCACTGTTTAAGTTATCAAGGCGCACTGTTTAAAATAAATAGGGCGACTGGTTTATTGCAAACAGTACGCCTTATGTTTTTTTTTTTAAAAAAAAAAGAACAAAGCATAACCAATGAATAAATACAAAATAAATCCAATAATAATACTTGAGTAGAAATACAATACAATTAACAAACAAAAAACAACATCTTTGGATTTGTTAACATCATGAAAGTGCTCATGCGCACTGATTAGATTACAAAGATGCACTGTTTTATTTAAAAGTGTGCCTGTATTATCAAAATAGTACGCCTATTGATATTTTTTTTTTTAAAAAAATGCAACTGTACACGAACGCGTTATCAAAAATTGATAACATGATAGCCTTATAAATGAAAAAATCATTACACAGTACCCAACATGAGGTTTTTTGAAAAAAAAAAAAAACAAATGAAAGAACCTAGCATAGACAGAAAAATCTTTAAATGGGCTCTCGACAACTTTGTCTCTTGTGATGTCCAATCATTTTGTACCTCGTACACCTCATACCTCTGGACTCTTCACCACTCAACGGAATACGTCATTTTTTGGGCCTACAAGGAAGCCTGCTCGAAGAAGACGGGGCCCAATTCCACATTCATTGACGAAGCTATTTGGTTAACAACTGATAAAGGGATAGGATGGATGATAGCCTCACAACTCTTCTTATAACTTTCAACAGAAAAATACGGATCGATCATAGTGCTAACGGGCAAGAAAAACTTCAAAATAACACAGATCGCATGTAAACATGGAAAACTGTTTGCCTGCCACATACGACAAGAGCAACTCTTCTCTCTCACATTTACTAGGGTTGTCGGATCCGACATTACTTAAAAAACGAGCTCTGAAGATCTCTTCATCATAAAAATGCGTGATTTCTTGAATAAATCATTGAAAATCTCCAACATCCTGGGACATAAATCCTCATTCACTTCGATGATTGTTGAACCACTCCATTAACTTGACACAAATCCGATCCACCATCTGAGTGATAGCAAGCTCCCTCACGTCTAAAAGCCAAGCATTGAATGATTCAGTCAAATATCATAAAAATCCGTGACGGTTGGAGCATAAGGGCAACTATGAAACTTATCAATCATACGCTGTTTGTATGACGACGGCATATTAGCATCTCTGAATCTATCTTTCAAATTATCCACTCAAAATTCCAAAGACAATAAGGAAAGACGATGTTCCAGAAATACTTCAGAAAAAGTTTGCAAAAGGCCTTGATTGCGATCACAGAAAAAATTGATCCTTCGTCCGAAAGGAATTATTTGACGAAGCTCCGAAAAAAAACAATGTCAACTACAATATGTCTCCTTATCAACCACCGCAAATCCGAGTGGAAAAAGTCCTGTAAAAATTCATATGAATAATATTCATGTTTGAAATGTTACAGGAATCATTGGTAAAAAAAAGCGCACTATTTCAATTATACAGATACACTATTCAAAATAAACCAGTGCATCTGTATAATTGAAACAGGGCGTCTCACTAAAAATACAAAAAAAAAACAATAATTAATACCGAAAAAAATACATACTCCTATTTGCATTTTTTTCAGTAGCTCCTAATATGATTCCATTGAAATCAACCTTCAAGAATGTGCCATCAAGAAAAAGTAAAGATTTACAATGATTGAAATCAATGATCTATTTTGTGGGGTTAAAAGGCTTGTTTGATGATATAATAAGAAAAAAATATAAAGTATGAATGAAATGCAAACTTAATACGCAAATATGGAAAAATACGGTCTTAATACAAATTGACCTAAACCTAATTTTGGCACTTATTTTTCTTTATGTCAATTTTTATTCCACCTAAATTAAATTATTTATCCATTAATTATCCACTAATTATCCATTAAATATCCACTAATTATTCACTAAAATTATTTTAATTGATTTAGTTTTTTTATAAATGCAATCTCTATTCTCTTTGGAAAACTTCTTACAAACATAAAAATAATTCTTGCCATGTAAGAGAAGAGATAACCAAGAGGAGAGAAGAAAGAGAGTTTGAGGAGAAGAGGAGAAGTTAGGGTTACAAGACGACGAGGATCCTTCACTATTAATAGGATCATCTTGTTTAGAATTTTTATGGAAAATCATATAAATTTCGATTTTAATATATGTTGCATCTTCACATGTTTAGTTTCTGATAAAGTTAATAGATCGTGATTTAAAGGTGTGAATCTCAACATATAAATCAAAATATGCGAATATGTTAATCAGCAAAAAACTGATTACAGAATTGACTCTGTGACTTGATATGAAATTACACAATAATAGTTAGAAAACGAGACTTATATCAATAGAAAGCCCCTGAAGTATAGTTTTTATAACAGTTACAAATAACTATTTAAAATTATATGTACAGAGTTATGAGTAAATTAGTGAAGTAAGATCAAACTATCTGAACTAGCAGTAAATATAAACTTGAACGAATAAACTGCTATTATTCGTAAGGTTTCATGATCGACACTCTAATTCTATAAAAAGGTTATAGAGTCTACTTTATGTAGAATTTTACAAAATGATTTTTGAATCTGTATAAAAGAAGTTATAGATTTAAACGTGTCGAAGTGTCATGTTGGACAGAATCCGAAAATGAACCGTTTTGACCCGAAACAACTTCAAATGTTCACAAACACTTCAAATGATGATAAATACATAAAATCATCATCATGGACTATCAAAATAAGTATCAAAGACTTTTCTCAAAGTTTAAAATTACCACATAACATTACTATGACGATATTTCAAGAAATACGAATAAATATACTTAATTCCATAACGTGAATAATCATTCACAAGGGTGTGTCTTAATACGCGTATCCTATTATATTATAGGACTTGAAGACGCTGCTCGTCGTCACTTAAGGACGAGACTGAACGTGTGCATGCGAAGAACTGTGATAGAAGGTAACGTTTAGATTCATTGTGTGTGGCGATGCATGTTATTATACCTTGAGTATAATAATATGAATTGGAATCTTTGGACGTAGTCACTAAATATGACTGACGTAAAACACTGACTGCAACTATTGTGTGCTATGTGCTAAATACTGAGAGCTGTGAAGTGTTGTTGCATGGTGTGAGTTATGCCTTGTTTGCTGGTATAATAAGGGTGAATGTGTAAAAGGAGTGTAAATCTATAATTGGTGAGACAACAACGTGATATAAATTACAAAGAGCATTATGTCTGTCACATGTGTTATACAGTGACTTGGTGGTGATATTTTTTCATCGATCTTTTGGTATGAGGGTATCTCACTGTAGGAGACCCTGGGCTCCGGATTGACTGATCCTCTTTTGCGGATGTCCCTTTTGCTAAAGTTAAATAAAGGTTATCTATGAAATTGAATAAGTCTTGCCAAGGGAACAATTATAACATTGAGGGTATCTATTGTCTGTCGTCTCTGTGTGATTGACATGATGGTAAGTATAACAAAGTCTTAAGTGAACTGTTGAGTGCTGCGGTGCGAGAGACTTGGATTGAGGACCTGTCGTGTTACAGTGTCATTGTCTCAGTTTGTTTGATATGGAGGTCTTAACTGTCATTACTATAAAGGGTATGACGGTAGTAAATAACGTCGATAATGTCTGGAGTGTCGATGGACGCATGGTTTTGAGCGTTGTTATGCGGTGTTAAGTGTGCTTATATGATTAGGGTGAATCATTGATATGCTAGTGATGATAATTTTGAATGCCAGATTGACATGATAATTGCAGAGTACTGAAACAAAGGATCTAAGTGATCATTTCCCTTTTTTTTATTGCCTTCTTCTCTCGTGTAACCCCTGTTAAGGGGACCGACACGTCTTCTTCTCTTTGTTACAAGAGCAAGACTTGAAGGAGAAGTGTGACCTAAGATTTGATGCTAGATGTAGCTTATGTATGAAAGGTGTTTTGATCTTAGAAAGAGATGTAAATTGCACTGCAAAGATGATATTCTGGATTATGATTAAGTGCATCAAAAATTTATAATCTAATGATGTATAAGTGAACTTAGCTTAATTCTTATGGCTAAGCCAGGAAGTAAAGTTTTTGCCTAACTGAGGCATTGGGCCTAGCGGCAGTGACGTCATGTAACGCCCCCGACTTTCCACGCCGGAAGACACATGAGCGTTATGCCGTCACGGACCCGGTCTGTGACAAGGCTAAACAAACCGAATGGGTTTTAGGGGTACAGAAGTCAAGGAACTATAAACAGTAACCGAAATCATGGCTTACAGTCCCAAATACCTGTTTAGTTACAACATTAAAGCGAAAGCTATGCAGATCGTTTAATACATTTAAACGGTATAGAAATCTGATCTGCCATAATATCAAAAGTATATGGATTCATCTATATACAACCAAGCTCTCTCTAAGAGCTTTCAGGTGCTGCTGGGGGCATACCTGCAATTGAAAAACATAACTGTGAGCTAATGAAGCTCAACAACCTCAGGTGTATGAATCCCAATTACAGGGAACTTCCGCTAACGGCTATGGCGACC